>PVKM010050341.1:0-10845 GCA_004027735.1 Carollia perspicillata
GTCACTGAAAAGTTTTGCTGTTATTTTAGACAACATAATTGTTAGAGAAGGCATTCCTCCTTGGCCTTCCCATGACTCCACACATCTGCTAGTAGACAAAGACTCTAGTCCTTTGCTTAATACTGTAAGACAGCTTACTTCTTAGATTGGGGTGGAAGGGGTGATAATCTCAGTTTTGGAAGAGAGAATGGAACTTGAGAATAAATTCTCAGACTAGCAAGAGGAGAGAAACAAGTTAAGATAAAAGAATAAAGACATTCTATGTTGGGATGATGAATCAGCGCAGGAAAGAATGGGAGGGCCACGTGTGAGGGTATCCATGTGCGTGGCACATTCTCCATACTCCAACAGTATTTTTTGTGAATGGACAAACAGGGCAGGGAGAAGCAGAAATATGTGGAAAGACTATTGGGAAACATGGTGACTCCCTATGCACTCTGTACTGAAATTACAGATCCTTTGATGGCATGTCACCTTTTACTGGGGGTTTGCCATCAGTGGCAGTCCCGGCATAGTTCTCTTCAAGATTTCAGAAATCTTCAAGATTTTGGCAGTGTGGGTGGTTCCAATTATACTTCCAGGGAACCCCAAATCATCTTTAGTTAAATTAAAATGTACCTAATCCTGACATACTACCACCCACCACAGATACTTTCTAATTTTGATACATACAATTTCAAGTGAGAGTGGGTCACTTGTTTCATTTCTACTTTGTTTAGGCTTTATTAACATTTATATATATAGTGCTAGTTCAATTATTCTTAACACTGATGATAATTTTTCAGATATCTTCCATTTAGTTTTGTATACATTTAAATGTTTTTCTGTTATTTCACCTTTCAGTACTGTCATCCAAATTGAAATTCTGGTACTAATGTTATTGTTGGTATGTTTTTAGGTGAAATATCCAGCTCACTGGGGCAGAAGCAGAACTGGTGACAAGAACTGACAAGATAATACTATCTACCGTATGTGGACACAGCCAGAAAGAAGCAGTTAATTAAACCCAAGTCACAGATACCTGCGTAGGGATGCACTTACATCTGCCAGTTCCTTGATCGGCTTTGCTGACACATCAAACGTGTCAAGTCTTTGAAGGCAAGGCAAGTGATACAGTACATGAGTGGAATAATTATACAGCAGACAAACTGGGTTGGTTTTATACTGAGGATCATTCAGACATAAATCCTTTAAGCGATGAAGTCTGGTTAAGTTAGTCAGGTCCTAAAACAGCAGCAGTAATAATGTTTAATTAAATGTAACTGTCCATTTTCTAATGGGGGCTATTGCACACTTGAGATCACCATAATGTCATATAATGCATTCTAATTATCTGTTTAAATATGTTAAAGTGATTTAGATGGATAAAACACTCTCTAATGAAAGACATGCTAAATATATGACAAACAGATCATTCATAATTAAATAGAAGACTCTGTATAACTATGTATACAAGTTGTAGTTTTAAAACGAAGGCCGAAGGACATTTACTAAATCATGCATTCCATCTATTTTTAGTTGTTTTAAAAATTTTTTGTTTCTGTGAATGCCTTTTCTACCTATTAAGGACAACTAAAATCTAGCTTTCTCTGGAGGGCCTCATTTCTCTCTCAACCTATGGAGGTGGAGGGGTTGATAATGCACTTCCAGACTGTCTCTCCTCAAAGTCTTTTACCCTGAAGTCTCAGTCGTCTTTGGCACCTGACCCTTGTTTCACCCTTCAGTCTTGTTTCTTCCAATTTAAGCCCTGAGATTCTATGTTTTAGCCACATAGTGAACAAGTTGAAGTTTCAGAATGTATCAGACCCTATCCTACCTTCAGAGCCTCACTCATGCTGCTGCCTTTGAGTGAGCTGGACTTCACTCCAATTTAACCCCTTAATTTGTCAAGACTCAACCTAAAAGTCATCTTCTCTGGGAACCTTGTTTCATCCCCTAAACTTGGAGTAGATACTTCTCCTATGAACTCTTAGCCACTGGGATTAACTTCATTAAAGATTTTATCACATCCTGCCACCAATTGCTTGTGCATCCACAAGTCTATAAGCCCTGGGTCTGTATTGGCTTTGGCCCTCTGTCTATAAGCTAAGAATGGTGATCGCATTTTTAAAGTGTTGGGGAAAAAATCAAGAACAATACATGACAGAGGCCACAAAGCCTAACATATTTTCTGTCTGACCTTTTATAGAAAGTCTGGCAACTCTTGAGATAAAGTCTTTGAGAGCAGAGTTTGTGTCCTGTTTAAGAATGCATTCCCAGCACTCGGCATTTAGAACACAGTAGGCACTAAGTATTGAATTGAGTTGAATGATTATACCTTTCTTCCAGCCTCCAAGATGTCCTCATATCTTCCTCAATAATAGCATTACTAGAGTGGTTCCTGGGGTGGGAGGGTGCTATGGTGGGGCTGGACTTGAAAGGATGCAAGGCTAGTTAGGAGAGTCAGAATCGGAGTTAAAGGAAGTCTCAACCAAGAACCAGGAGACACTGCCTCTGAAGATAAAGTACAAATGGAATGGGGAAGCTGCCTGAGTAAAAATAAAACAAGGTCAGGGAGCCAATGTGCGTCCACACTCTCTCTGAGAAGAGAGAACATGGCTTAGCGGCAGGACCTGGGGCTCTGGGCTGGGCCCATGACAGCAGCGGAACTAAGCAGTGTTGCTCTGAAAGGGAAACTTCTGGTCAGAGCTGTGCAGAGGACTGTTTGGTCAAATTCTGAAGAAGCAAAGAAGGGAAACCTCAGACTGTTCTGATAAGTAAAGACACTCTTTGATTTCTGGGTGGCTATGTTGCACTTGATCATCAGTCTGGGCTAGGAGATGGTGTACTTTGAAGTCTTACACGGGAACCCACCACCTACACTCAAAAGTCAGATGACATTGGAGTCATTTTTGTCACTGAAAAGTAGTGTTGTGGTACCTGATATGGATGGAAATGGCACAGAAATTGTTCCACCATTACTAGGATAGTACCTTTTTAGGGTAGATAGAAAGATTAGAGATGAAAGTTCAAGATAACAGTATTCCAGAAACATTCCTAGTATGATAATAGTAAACATTGCTGTGAATCTTGTCTAATGCTTTTATAATAAATGGCCATCATTACTATGGGGAGCCTTTTTAATATTAGGCCATATAATGGATTTTCACAATAACCCTATTTTTATCCCAGATTGAAATAGAATAGGTTAACATAATTAAAGTGATAGTAATAATGATAAAATATCTTATCTACTGTGTGCTGTGTGCAAGTCATTAATATTCTAAGACCTTTACATTATTATTTCACTTAAACTCAACATCACCACTGTATTATGCTGTGTCTGGTTTGTGGCAGGGCTAGAACGGACAGATCTTTGTCTATGCAGCCTGTACTCTTCACCATAAAAGGCTGCCATGGCTAGCCAGGGTAAGGTAAAGTTCTGTCTGACTTCCTGGCAGGGAAATCCCTTACCCTGCCAGGATTCTGCCCTTAATCTTCTTTAGCCTCAACTCATGATTCTTTGCCTCACTCTGTTCCAGCCACACTGTATTTCTAGTTTCTTGAACTTGCTATCTTCCTTTCCACCACTTAGGTCCTTCACACTTTATGCAGAATGCTCTTTCCTTAGTAACTGCTACTCATGTCTTGTATTGTAGTTTAAACATTGCCTCCCATGGCGTTCTGAATTTCTCTTTCACAGCTCCCTCTGATTCTCCTGCTGGTATTACCCAAATACATCCTTTGATTTCTGACCTCCACGCCTCTGTGCGTGTTGTTCTCCCCACCTTAGAAGGCCTACCTGTCACTGCCTAGAAGATCCTCCCGCAATGCCTGTTGAAATTCGGTCAACCTTTCAAGATGTGACCACATCAAATATTTCCTCTTGATTTTGACCAAGAAAATAAAATGTTGTTTAGGTTTCTTTTTAAGGTGCTTATAAGATTCTGCCTCATTCCATAGCTTTTTGGTGTCTTATATTCTCTGAGTAAAAGAATGCCTATTTTAATACTGATCAATTCCAAATTATTTCTACAGTAAATTTACTCATCTTTCTTCAGTATTGTCTAGAGGAAGTGTTAGAATATACACCTTCAACCCGACACTATCAAAATTATGAATGCCGTGTTTTCACCCACATTATATGCCATAAACATTGTCTTTTTATTCGTTTTTTCTTTTTCATTTGAATGCTTGAGAAATGTTTAAGATTTATTACAAAACAGTTCAAGTTTCTGTATTCATGAAGCTTGTATAGAGTAAGGGATGTGGATAAATGCCAAGAGGAAAAGGAGATGGGAGTGCTTCAGGGTAATAGGGGTTGTTGCTGTTTTACTGAAATTGGGCAGGAAAGGCATCACGAAGAACATAACGTTTGAACAAAATCCTGAAAGAAATGAAGAAATGATCTATGAAGATATATGGGGGAAGACCATCCCAGCAAGTGCAAAAGCCTGAAGGGGAGAGTGTGCAAGGAACAGTGAGGAGACCAGAGTGGCTGGAAAGGTGCCAGGACAGGGGAGAGTGGGAGAAGCTGTGGTCAGGCAGACAGTTGGTGGACTCGATTATTTAGAGTCTCGTGGGTCATTGTAACCACTGATTAATAGCTTTTACTCTGAACAAGATGAGAGAAGAGTGATTTGATCTAACATATTTTTAAAGGACTGGAATGTTGCGTGAAAAACAGACTAATCATGACAATAGGGTAAACATTGGGAGGAGAAGGAGGATTTTTTTTTTTTTTTTTTTTTTGCAATCGTGCAGGTTAGAGATCATGGTATCTTAAACTAGGTCAGTAGTGATGCAGGTGATAAGAAAATGGTCAGATTCTGGACATATTCTCAAGGTAAAGACAATAGAATTTTTTGATGGATTGAATGTGAGGTATGAAGGGATAAGAGGAGTCAAAAAGAGCTCTAAGGATTTTGGCTTAAGTACTAGAAGAATGGAGATGCCACTTAGAAAGGTAGAGAAGGCTGCAGAAGGAGAAGGGTCCACGAAGGGAAAATCAGTTTGAGTTAAGATGGGAAATGTCTTTTTTTTTAAAGAGTTTATTTATTTATTTCTAAGAGAGGGGAAGGGAAGGAGAAAGAGAGGGAGAGAAAAATCAATGTATGGTTGCTTCTTGTGCGCCCCTCCTGGGACCGTGGCCCGTAACCCAGGCATGTGCCCTAGACAGGGGATCAGACCTGCTACCCTTTGATTTGCAGGCGGGCACTCAACACTGAGCCACAGCAGCCAGGGCAGGAGGTGTCTTTAGTTTGGGGAGTTGTTAGGGAAAACAGGGATACCAATTTAGGAAAAACAAGTGGAAAAAACGTATTTAAAGTCATTTGACATTATGAGATTATTTACAAAATGAATGCAGATAGAAAGAAAAAAAAGATCCTGGGGTGGACCTGAGGCAGTCCAATTTTTAGATGTTACAAAAGGATGAATAATCAGAAGAGGTGTAGCTACAAAGATCAGAAGAAAACTAAGAGAAAGTAGTACCTAAAAGCCAAGTAAATAGTTATTTGTTTGGTTTTAATAGTGTTAGATCATTAGGGTCAATTTAGTCAGCTAACACTAAAGTTTCTGAGGGTATTGGGAAGTACAAAATGATTAAATTATTTCTTAAAATAGGGCTATTTAGTCCATTTTTTGAAATAAGATGGTTCATGGTCCAGGTTGGTAAATAAAAATATATTCCACTTACATACCTTGAAAGAACATATTTGATTACCAGAAAGGTTTAATTTTTCCAGTTGTTCATTGGGATCAAGACATCGACCTTTAATTTAAAAAACAAGGTGAAAGAAAAGTTAAATTTCTTGTTTTACCTTCTGTTCATATCCTGTCTTTTTTCTGAGCTGGATATGGGCATCATTTCTTGCATGTAAATAACACTAACAATAACAGTGTATAACTAGTAACCACTGATTAATGGGTAATATTTTTGTACCCTATAATCATAGATTTAGAAATGCATTCCAAAGATATCAGACAAAAAAGTATAAAAGAAAGCAATGTACTTTTTATACTGATAAAATATTATTGTAGCATTATCTTATGTTCCAAATTAAACAGTACATACCAATGCTGCTTATTAGATTTCCAGCAAGGTTGAGGTCATTTAAATTCTTCAAAGTTTGCAAGCCCTAAAAATTTAGACAGTATATTATTTAGGAAAAAAATTCATATTTATGTTTATAAACCATCTGATCAATCTGGTTAGTCCTCCAGGTGTTATGAGCACTGAGCACAGAAATAAGTGGGTGCCTTGATGAAGCCGTCTTTGTTTCTCTGGAACCTGAAGAGAGTGATTGGAGGAGGAGGAAGCAGGGAGGGAAATGAAGAGGAAATGAGGAAGAGGAATAGGAAAAAGCACATCACACAGAGTGTGTTTATAATCTTAGGCAAGTTATATATAAAACTTCTCTAAACCTCTTTTTTTAAAACCTCCAAAGAGGAAATAATTCTTTATCTCTCAGGCTTGGTGGGAGGAGTAAAGAAAATAACATATATGAAGTTCTCTATGTTAGTTCTTCTTAACAACAATAACTAACTAATCACAGATATTTTGTCTCTTAAGCATAATATGATCTTGGACATTCTGAATTAAAATCCAAAGTAGTAATTAAGTTTACACATACAGCAAAATTATCTTACCTCAATATATTTAATTGTATTGTGGTTCAGCCAAAGAACCTCCAATTTCAATAATTTCTCTAAATTTTCTATTTTGGAAATTTTATTATAATATAAATACAGTTTTTCTAAATTTCTACATTCTCGAAGACCTCCAATTTTCTGGTAAAAAAAAAAGTAGTGTTAGCTTACATTTTGCCATAAAACCTTTTAATAAAGTAGATATTAAGTATAATTTCTTTTAAAGATCACAATGTTTTGCAAAGTCAATATCCAGTAAAATTAAGTAAAAATTTTAAAAGATTTTATTTATTTATTTTTAGAGTGGGGAGGGGAGGGAGAAAAAGAGGCAGAGAAACATCAGTGTGTATTGCCTCTTGTGCGCCCCCTACTGGGGACCTGGCTTGCAACCCAGGCATGTGCCCTGACTGGGAATCTAACCAACCAGTGACCCTTTGGTTTGCAGGCTGGCACTCAATCTACTGAGTCACACCAGCCAGAGCCAAAATTAAATACATTTATATAAGAAAAATATATAATCTCTCCACCTAAATACAACTATTTTCAATTTCATATTCCTTTTAAATTACTTCTATATCTAATTTTATATAATTATAATAATAATAATACCTATAGAGTTTTGTGTTTTTAAACTTCAGAACATCTAAAATGTTTTCATAATTTTCAAATCATAATATTTAATAATTACAAATATTTCATAAAGTTTATAATCATTTTCTTTAAAATATGAGTATGTGGCATACTCATATTTCAAAATTTTAGCTATTATAAATAATACTGCAGTAAATAATCATGCATACATTTGTTTTCTGCTGATGAATTTCTCTAGGACAAAATCTTAGAATAGGGATTTCTGAGTCAAATGGTATGTACCTATCTTTGGCTCTTCATAGTTCTATAATACTGTTTTTCAATATAAATGTTGAACTGATTTCATTACTAAGCAATACTAAGTATTATTTGTCTGGTTTGATTACTAAACAGTAGATATGTCTATGTTTTAATTCTTTATTTCTATTTTCCCCATGTATAAATTTATTTCTATCTATTGCCCATTTATCTGTTCTTGTTTTGTTTTGTTTTACTGGATCAAGGGTTTTATTGTAATTCATCATATTTGGCCTCCTTTTTTCCCTTACTTATTATCTGTTTTCATCTATGTCTCATATATCTCAAGCATATATCTCAATGAATTGTTTTCCAAAGCCAAAGAATTCACTATGAAATATTTCACATGAAGTTATATGTTTAGACTTACCTCTAGACAGCATTCAGCGATCCAAAGTTCTCTGAGTTGCAAACAAGTCTCTAATCCTGAAATTTCTTTTATATCTTGAGCAACGATTGTGAGACTTGTTAAGTTAGGGAACAGTGATAATCCGACTATATGGGGATACCCTGAGAAAAACATCTCCAGTTTTGAAGTATTTGATCCTTCCTGCACAACCATCTCATAAGATAAACCATTGCATAAACACTGTTTTCAAAAAAGAAACTGGGTTATTACCTATTTAAAATAATCGAACATTATTTTTTGCAGTTAGAAATTATAAACTGTCAATGGCACTGATGCCATTTTTTATTCTCACAAGAAGGAATATTGTACCATATATATAATTTTCCTCTGATGCTAAAGGTCACACAGTAGAAAAAATCTCTAGGTGAGCTCCAGAAAGGGCTGTAAAAACATTCTATTTAATATTCTTGCAAATGTGGATGAAAATAAATTTGACTTTAACTCACCAGTTCTTTAATAGTTTCTTCTTGGTTTAAGTTTTCACATTCAATCATCTTCCATTAAAAATAAAGGTCATAGTAATATTGTCTATTAAGGAAAATAAAAAATTAAAATAAATATGAGAGTTAATGTCATTCCACCTTAGGAGCAACTACTTACCTATGGCTTGAAATCCTTGCACAGTACATTACCAAGTATCCCTTAGAAAGTTATTTTTTATTCTGAATTTAATTATCTCTTTTTTTTTTAATTTATTTATTTAGAGAGAGGGGAAGGGAGGGAGAAAGAGAGGGAGAGAAACATCAATGTGTGGTTGCCTCTCACATGGCCCGCACTGGGAACTGGCCTGCAACCCAGGCATGTGCCCTGACTGGGAATCGAACTGGTGACCCTTTGGTTCACAGCCCGAGCTCAATCCACTGAGCTACGCCAGCCAGGGCTGAATTTAATTATCTCTTCATGACTCCTTCTCATTTGTTACCATTTTACCCCCTGGATTCAAATAAAATAAATATAATTTTCTTCTGTATTACGAGCCTAATTTACCACTTGAAGAAAACAGTCATCTCTCAGCTACAGCCTTCCCTTTGCCCAGGTCATAATCTGGCATGGTAATAAATGTTTATTAAAATGAATTAGCCAACTTCTTCATATTAGATGATATGAACTAATTAATACCTAAATAAATTCAATAAAACCCAGTTTTTCATAATTTTAAATATTTTCATTATATTATTACAGATATATACTATTTTTAAAATATAGGAATCCTGGTTTTAATATTATGGCATGACAAAGCCAGAAGTAGAAATGGTATATATTGTGATCTCACTTCTTACAGTAATAATTCCCTCACAGACACATGTGTGTATATATATACATGCACACATACATATGTATATGCATATGCATTTATAATTATGCAAAGAAGAAAATGTGGAAAGATATGTACTCAGTTGTTAACACGACTTATTGTAGGTGCAGGTGAAAGCTGACGTAGTTATAGTAGGCGTGCTGGGTTGGAGGGGGCTAGATCTAGGCAAAAACAGAAAAGAAAAAACCCCACACTTTTAAAAAAGTGTATTTAGCATTGTATAGCATGAATATATAACCATTTATTCATTCTACTGTTGGTAGACACTTGGACTGTTTCCAGTTTGGGGTTAAATAGTGCTTCTCTGAACATTTTTGTCATAAAGATACACATTTCTACTAGGTTTATCCCTACAAGTGAGATGAGAAAGAAATTATTTTTTCTGTCAATACAGATGATTCTCACAAACACAATGTTGAACAAAGAGGAAGCCATACAATACGTATACACTGTGTGACTCCATTCATATACAGTTTGAAAACAACTAATCTCTGGTATCAGAAGTCAGGACAGTAGTTACCTTTCAGGGGTGAGTGACTAGGAGGAGGGAGGCAACATGGGGCTTTGGGGTGCTGCTGAAGATAGATTTCTTGATCTGGGTGCTAGTTAAAGGGGCATATGTTCACTTTGAGAAAGTAAAAACAGATTCCTAAGATATATGTTATACTTAAATGAAATTTTACCTAAATGTTCATTTAAAAAGCATTTATATGCTCACTTTTATTCCTTTATGCAAAGTAATGTAGGAAGTGAACCATGAAGATACATGGGGGAAGAATATCCCAGCCAGTACAAAGGACCTAAGGCACATTCAAGAAAAAGTGAGGAGACCAGAGTGGCTGGAATGGAATAAACAAAGAGGACAATGGTAGAAGCTAGAGGAATATACATAAATTAACATTTTAAGGCAAAGAAAAACGGTGGCTAGAGTCCATGTAGTTCCCTAACTTCTCTTTCCAAATCCCACTGGAATAGCTAGGGAAATATGAAAATAAGAAAGAAACGTGTAGTAGTGCTAGGAAAAGAGCACTGATTCCCCAAAATATTGAGAAAGGTCTTTTAAATGAAAATAAAACAAGTGGCATCAGATTGAGAGAAAAACCCATCAGCACAAACCAGCCCAACATCCAATGTACAAGAGAAAGAAGTTTTACAAACTTATCATGAAAAAAAATTCCCCAGCTCAGAGCAGCAGTGATTGGGAAGAAGGTGGCTGTGGCCATCCAAAGGGACCAAATCAAAGGATTTTGAGATCTACATCATAGTACTGCACATAGTCTGTATTTGCAGTCAAGCTTTATAAACTGGGGACATCGTTCCATCATGCTGAGTTGAGGAGGGGAGTGAACCTAGCCATCATGACAAAGAAAGTATCCCGGTACACTGGATTCTCTGCTCATTCATTCACTCATTCATTAGTTAAGGTACTAAGGACCTACCAGTAATATCTACCAGTAAGAGAATGATGGGGTGGGAGGAAAGAGAAGACCTCTCCGGTAAGTTAGTATCTGGGCAAAGAACTGAAGGAAGTGAGAGTGTGAGCAATGAGAAAACCTGGGGAAATACATCCAGGCAGAGGGAAGAGCAAATGCAGAAAATGGGA
>PVKM010050342.1:0-10722 GCA_004027735.1 Carollia perspicillata
TCTCTCTCTCTCTCTCTCTCTCTCTCTCTCTCTCTCTCTCTCTCTCTCTCTCTCTCTCTCTCTCTTCCTTTCCATGAATATGAGTCTTACATCCAAACGGAGTTCCTGGCATGGTCCTCCCCAGAGAGGAAAACAGTGCACATATTTTTCTCTCTATCATAAATACCTGAGTGACTTGATGGCTCAATTGAAAGCACTGAGGTGTGGGGACAATTTCCTCTTTCAATGCCTATGTGTACATATGCTTATGTGTATATTTATAGTATGCATATGTATGTGTAAAATGAAGCTTGGCTCAGTAAAACTAAACTCATCTCAAATATACAATGTGGGCACATTTCCTGGAAGGAAAAACAATCCTTCTCAGGGTCATAAAATTTTATAGCTGGAAGAGACCTTAGAAACTATCCAATTTAAACCCCTTATTTTATGGTTGGGGAAACTGAGGCCAGAAAATTCAAGAAACTTGTTCCAGGTCCAACAGCTTCTTGTTACAGAGTCGGGCTAGTATCCAGATCCTCCCTCCTGTGCACTTGAGGCTTTTTCAGTGTTTAAGATTTTACTTGTATGTCAGGAAGATTAAAGTCAGGCCAGAATTCATTTGCCCTCTGGCCAAGGTATTACACTTTAAAGGATGCTTTGCAAGTGATTTCAGGACCTAGCCATATAAGTGCTCTCTCCCTAATGGCCAGCAGGATATCTAGCAGCCATGACAGCCCCATATCCTGACCTTGGGCCCACATCCCTATCTCCTTTACTTAGATCCTTTCCCCAAGTCCACCTGTATGTAGCTTAATGCCACTGGAAATCCACATGTAAAATAATTATCGTTACTTTTTCTTGAGCATTGTAGTGTGTTCCAGAAACTGTACTAAGTACTTTACCTAAATTATTCCACATATTTCCTAATCACAATACTGAGAAGTAGGTATGTTTTGCTCTGAGAATACTAAGGCTTAGAGAGGCTAAGTAAGTTACACAAGTGACAGAGGTGGGATTTGTGATCAGATCTTCAAGGTTTCAGGACCCATATATCCACCTTGTCATAGTGACACTGCCCCTATAGCAGAAGAATTGAGAATAAAGTGAGATTTAAAGGATAGACACAAGAGTTAACCAGCAGATGCTAGGACTAAAAGATGTCTTATCTTTTCAGCTGACACCAGAAACTTCTGTCCGCCCTTCTCTCCCCAGGCGGTGGGTGGGCTTGAAAAGCTGGCTCTCCTTCCTTCCCAAAACTTGGTGGGACTCTACACCATTTACTAACCCACCCAGCCCCAGCTAGCCACAAAGCCCAAGTTCCTGTGTAAAATGCTGAGACTGGAAAATTTTTACATGAAGTGTGTACTCAGCAATTCCCCAGCCCTGGAAACCATCTGTATACTTGTACCTTCCACCCAGGCTCCTCATACTACCTGGAAACAGGCTGGACTCATTTTAATTTCTTACAGCAGAGTGTATAGCACCATGATTGAGGAGTAAATATCCAATGCTGTCCAGAAAACAAAATTTCTAAAATATCTAGAAAAGTGTTTGCTCCCATAATTTAGGGTTCTCTGCAGTGGAGTGTGCTTTGTCTTTTCTAGCACTATAAGTCTAGTCCTAAAAGCTTTGTCCTTTGGGCAATGTTCCTTCTGTTGTGCACTCCCCACTTATCCAATACCTTTGCATAAGACCAACATTCTCATCCAACCATCTGTACTTCTATGCAACCCAACTTTTCTGGTTAGCCTGATTTTTGTTAAGTGGTGTTTTCTTCTTTTCATGTAGGACTTGGATTTTGATAGGCTTCCAAATAGCTTTCAGTGATCACTAGATTGTCAAAACATCATTTGACCTCATACGACTTGTTAGATTTCCCATAGTCCTCTTCACCACCCATCCTCCATCTTCTTCTCACCCCTACCTCCCTCACTAGACTCAGCAATGTCCCTCATCAACCCAAAGCATCTTTTTCTGTATGAGTATGCAGAGTTCACACACACACACACACACACACACACACACACACACACACACACACTGATTTACAGACCAATGTAGACACAGACCACATTCATTTACTGGAAGGTGGATGTCTGATATTCAGTTTCTTGTGTTCATTTCATTTTTTAGGCAGGGAAGAGACTAGAGGAGTACAAGATGTTTCTAACCACAGTCAAGTTCTTGTGGATATCATAGCTGTGTTTTATACTGTGAGAACATGTGTTGGGATCCTCAGAAGATTGTTTGGAAGAATGAATAAAGGACCAGGTAGAAAGAAGAAGCACTTGTGAGTGTCATGTAAAGACATGCTGCTACAGTGGGGCTGCTCCTGGATTGCAGGCAGGCTCTGGGCCCTGTTGACTTGTCCAGAGGGACACATAGTGCAGGGAGACCAAACATGCTCTCTCCATATTCCATGTCCCATGCTTTCTTCACCATTAACACCTAAAGAAAAGCAACTTAACAAAGCAGTGAAAAATGATTAAGCAATTCTCCTAGGGAGGGATAAATGGCCAGCTACCTCTGGTTTTTCATGTCTCCTATCTGCTGTGAGCTTGAATGCTCAGGAGGGCACAGAGCACAGTGTATAGTCACCCAAACCTCCTTGACCAATGTACAGCCTACACAGACCATCACACGAGAGTCTAAGTGAAGGTAAATTATGCATGTCAAAGAAAAAATTAAAAATAGACACCTCCTTACATTGTAAATGTCATATTATGTTGGCGCCTAATCAACACTTTGAAGCATTAGCATTGTTGTAATCATTCTCCTATTGGAAAACAAATGTTGCATGTATAATTACACTGCTGCATTGTACTGTACAAATAACCATGTAATGACATCGTTGGAATTTCTTGGTTCTTCATGGTAATGCCAAGTATAATTACCATGTAATCTGCCGAGAGCAAACAAGGTTGTAATTATTCCGTAATTCAATCTAATTATGGGGCAACTGGATTGTTATTTGTGTTCAGGGGGAAAATATACACACAAGGAAAAGGAAAAGAACTACATTCTCCCCAATTGTGGGTATAAGTGAGGGGGGTTGGAGATAGCCCTCTATAATGCCACCACTGCTGAGGTGATGAAGTGCATGCTTATTGGTTGATCAAGATGTGGGGCCCCTCATCTTCAATGCTGGCTAAACTGGCCTAGCAAGTGATGAACTGTGCACAAGGGCAAGTCAAAAAAGGGAGGAGAGGAGATAAATGTTGGTAGAGCCTCTGAAGGTAAGCAGCCATGCAGTGGGACTTGGAGGATGAAGAGAGGTGAGCTCTCATAAAACATCTATCAGTCTCTCCTGTACTTCTGACACACCTGGGACTGCAACCTACAGATTTCTGTGAATACAGGGTGGGGCAAAAGTAGGGTTACAGTTGTGAGTACATGAAGTACAGAGTTTATTCTTGTATTATTATTTATGAATTACTGTACTATTTTCTATATGAACAACTATAAACCTACTTTTGCCCTACCTGTATGTTTCCATAAAATTCAGCCCAATTATTTAACAATGTATTGTTGGTCCTACAAAGGGCCTTTTATAGTAGATGAAAGATTGCATCTGGACCTTACAGAGGAGCCATGCAGAGAAGACAGAGAAGAAGGGAATGCACAAACATGGGTGCAGGCAATGGGAGAATGCTCTATGTGTGGGTTGGTGAAGGCTATCTTAGCTTTTTAGAGCTACTCTAACAAAGTACCACAGCCTGGGTAGCTTGGAACAATGGAAATGTGTTGTCATACCATTTAGGATGCTAGAAGTGAAAAATCAAGGTGTCAGCAAACTTGCACTTCCAAAAAGGCTGTAAGGAAGAAACTTCCTTGCCTCCCCCTATCTTCTGGTGGTGGCCAGCAGTCTTTGGTGTCCTTGGCTTGCAGCTGCATCACTCCAATCTCTGTTTGTCTTCATTTGTCACTCTTCCTGTGTCTCTGTCTCTTCATATATCATTCTTTTTATAAAGACATCATTCATTGTATTTGGGGTCTACCCTACTCCAATACAACCTCATCTTAACTAACTGCATCTACAACAACCCTACTTCCAATAAGGTCACATTCTAAGGTTTTAGGAGTTAGGACTTTAACTGTCTTTTTTGAGAGGACACAGTTCAACCCATATCAAGAAGCTTTTACTTATTCATATACTCGGCACACATTTATTTATTATTAACTATGCACTTTGTGTATGATCATTGATCAGCTTTTCTTTCAATTTAATATTTACTATATGTATGACACTCATTTTCTCATTTAAGTTTCTCACAGTTCTATGAAGTTGGTACTATTATTATCTTTATTTTACATATGAGGAGACTGATGCTAGAACAAGTTGGCAACTCAAGGCTGAGCTGGAATCTGAATTCAGGCAGTTAGACACCAGGACCCATACTCCAAGTCCCATGCATAGCTTCGCCAAGCCCAACATGGGACTGGGCATATAGAGACAGGAACCAGAGTACCAGAAAGGAGCCCTGACCAAGGTCACACCAGGGGCTCAGGAGGAAGCATTGCACTGTAGAAAAGGAGATTTGTGAGATTGAGCATCCAGGAAGGGAGTCGAAATTGGAAAATGGAAAGTGTGGGTAAATGCTGAGATGGAAGGAAGAGGATAGGCATACTTTCATTATGAGGGAGCTCTCCAGGTCCCTCAGATGCTTCCGGGACCATCCTAGGTCTGCTCCTAGGGATGATGGTTTTCTGCACCTTGCGAGACACCTCATAAAGGGACTCACCACTTCTGTGTCCCTCCACAGATGTGGCGCCCAATGGTGGCTCCCACCTTATGGCACTCACGGAGGGGAAGGTCCACCCATCCCACTGCCTCTCCTTCTTTACTTCAAGATCTGTCTTGAACTATATGCCCCCTGGCCTTGGGAACTCATTTGCTTTCTCAAGGGACTGAAAGCTTTTTGGGGGGAAGTTACAGTTACACAGTCTTCTAACAGATTGTAAATTCTTTATTTGGGGACTAATTTGCTAGGCTGGTCAACCCTAGTGTTGACTGCTTTTCTAACCTGACATCAGTTAATCCTCACTGCTCAGGAGTTAATCTCTTTGAGAACAAGATGAAAAGTGGTTTTGTGAGGCAATTTTTAAAGATCTACAAACAATAACATGCTTTTGCCTCTGCTTCTGCACTTTCTATTTCTGGAAAGGGTTCAAAAACCTGTTTGTGTGAATGAATGTGAAGAACTTTTATGGCTGATCTTGTGAGATGATGTTTTTGATGAATAATGTAGAAGTGTTTACACTTTAAGACAGAAGGCACATAGCATAAGTACGTGTGTTTATCAAATATGGTACAGATGAAGGGCAGACTACTGCTAGCTAGTATGGGGATTTCGAAGGCTGCAGAAATGTCAGAAGAGATTCCCTTATTGTGAAATTCAGGATGAGAATGTGTAAAGAAGCCTTCACAGGGGCTCCTCAGGAGAAGCCAATCTATATTATCAGACAATTGACTCATTGGAACTGTATTGTGGGATTTGATAAGAAACACATGCCCTCTTCTTCTTCACACTCACAATAATCCATAATGGTATCACTACCTCTGTTTTATAGAAAAGGAAACTGAGGTTCAGAGACCCTAAGTCACATAATTATTGAGCAGTAGAGGCTAAGATGCAAACCCATGTATGATTAATTCCCAAGGACAGGGTCCTCCGCCACCCTCCTGAAGCCACATATTATGGAGCAGAGACAAATACTATACACCTCACAGCTGGAATGACTGTCTTGCTTCTGGTTGCCAGGTGGCCTGCATTTATTTTATCAACCAGAATCCAGGTCAGAACCCTCGGCTTCCAGGAAGGCTTCCTGGACTAGGTAAAATAAGAGAACAGACTCATAGAATTAAAAATGTTAAAACTCATACAAATTTCACATATCATCTTGTTCACAGATTTCAACTATTTTTTGAGGAGTCCCAGAGGTTCTACTTAAGAAGCCACTGGGGGAAATTGCTGTGAATGAGTGAAGGAGCACCCAGGACTCAGGGATTCAGAATCCCACACAAAGGGACAGTACTTTATAGGCACGTCTTACCTACTTACATATTAGGCTTCTTACATAAAATTTCACTTGAAAATGGGTTTTATAGCTAAGATAAAAAAAATCATAGTGAATACAAGTTAAAGTTTAAAATGCACTATTATTGCTTAATGTTCTCTTTTTATAAATAGAAAGGCAGAAATACAGAGTAGGTAAGTTCCTTATTCAAGGTGACAAGGCTAAATAATAGCGGAACTAAAACTGAAACCCATTATATATGTTTTACTGACTATCCTATCAAGGATGTCCCATTCCCCCATGCTTTATTCCCCTCTGCCCTGCACCCACCCTCTCACACTCCTCCTCCCTCTTAGTTCATGTCCATGGTTCATACATGTAAGTTCTTTGGCTTCTCCATTTCACATACTATTCTTAACCTCTCCCTGTCTATTTTGTACTTATGTTCTTATTTGTAAGAAGCATTATGCTTCTTATTTCCTGTACATTTTCCCCCATTACCCCCCTTCTACTTCCTCACTGATAACCCTCCTGTGATCTCCATTTCTATTAATCTATTCCTGCTCTAGTTGTTCTCTCAGTTCATTTTTTGTTTTGTTTTGTTTTTACATTTGGTTGTTGATTGTTGTGAGTTTGTTGTCCTGTTACTGTTTATATTTTTTATCTTCTTTTGCATATGTAAGTCCCTTTAACATTTCACATAATAAGAGCTTGCTGATGATGAACTCCTTTAACTTGACCTTATCTGGGAAGCACTTTATCTGCCCTTCCATTCTAAATGAAAGCTTTGCTGGATAGAGTAATCTTGGATGTAGGTGGTTGCCTTTCATGACTTGGAATACTTCTTTCCAACCCCTTCTTGCCTGCAAGGTTATTTTGCGATATCAGCTGATAGTCTTATGGAAACTCCTTTGTAAGTTACTGTCTCCTTTTCTCTTCCTACTCTTAAGATTCCCTCCTTATCTTTAATTTTGGGTTAAGTAAATATTTTTTCATTACTTTATTGTTGTTCAATTAGAGTTGTCCCCATTTATTCTCCACTACTCCCCACCCCACCCCAGCCAAACCCACCTCCCTCCCTTGATTCTAACCCACATCCTCAGTTTTGTCCATGTGCCCTTTATAGTGGTTCTTGAAAACCCTACCTCCCATTATCCTCTCCCACCTCCCCTCTGGTTACTGTCAGATTTTTCTTAATTTTAGTGTCTCTGGTTATGTTTTGCTTCCTTTTTTTCTTTTGTTGATTAGGTACCTGTTAAAGGTGAGATCATATGGTACATGTACCTCACTGCTTGGCTTATTTCACTTAGCATAATGCTTTCCAGTTCCATTCATGCTGTTCCAAAGGGTAGGAGCTCCTTCTTCCTCTCTGCTGCATACTATTTCATTGTGCAAATGTACCAGAGTTTTCCAATCCACTCATTTGCTGTTGGACACTTAGGCTGCTTTTAGTACTTGGCTATTGTATATTGTGCTGCTATGAACATTGGGGAGCATAGGTTCTTTTGGATTGGTGTTTCAGGACTCTTAGGGTATAATCCCAACAGTGGAATTGCTGGGTCGAAAGGCAGTTCCACTTTTAGTTTCCTGGGGGAATTCCATACTGTTTTCCACAGTGGCTGCATCAGTCTACATTCCCACCAACAGCACACTAGGGTTCCCTTTTCTCCACATCCTCTCCAACACTTGTTTGTTGATGTGTTTATGATGGCCACTCTGACCAGCGTGAAGTGGTATCTCCTTGTGGTTTTAATTTGCATTTTTCTGATGGCTAGTGATGCTGAGCATCTTTTCATATGCCTCTGGGCCCTCTGTATGTCCTCTTTGGAGAAATGTCTTTCCAAGTCTTTTGTTATTTTTTAATTGGGTTGTGTGTCTTCCTGGAGTGGAGTCATGTGAGTTCTTTATATATTTTGGAGATGAAACTCTTGTCCAAGGTGTCATTGGCAAATATGTTTTCCCATATAGTTCCTTCTCTTTTTATTTTAATGTTGTTTTCTCTAGCCATGCAGAAGCTTTTTAAGTCGATGAGGTCCCATTTGTTGATTCTTTCCTTCATATCCCTCGCTTTAAGCGACATATGAGTGAAGATATTGCTGTGTGGAATATGAGATTTTCCCGCCAATGTTCTCCTCTAGAACTTTTATGGTGTTGCAACTTATATTTAAGTCTTTTATCCACCTCAAGTTTATTTTTGTGTATGGTGTAAGTTGGTGGTCAAGTTCCATTTTTTGCATGTAGCTGTCCAGGTGTCCCAATACCATTTGTTGAAGAAGCTACTTTTACTCCATTTTATGCTTCTTCCCCTTTTGTCAAATATTAATTGACCGTAGACACTTGGGTTTATTCCTGGGCTCTCTATTCTGTTCCATTGGTCTATGTGCCTGTTCTTATGCCGGTACCAGGCTGTGTTGATTACAGTTGCCTTGTAATACAGATTGATATCAGGTATTGTGATCCCTCCTACTTTGTTCTTCTTTCTCAAAATTGCCGCAGCTATTCAGGATTGTTTATGGTTCCATATAAACTTCTGAAATGTTTTCTCTATTTCTGTGAAATATGTCATTGGTACTTTAATAAGGATTGCAATGAATCTATAAACTTCTTTGGGTAGTATGGACATTTTGATGATGTTAATTCTTCTAATCTATGAGTATGGTATATGCTTCCATTTGTTTGTGTCTTCCTTAATTTCTTTCTTCAGTATTGTGGAGTTTTCTGAGTACAGGTCTTTTACCTCCTTGGTTAGGTTTATTTTTAGGTACTTTATTTTTCTTGTTGCCATGTCAAATGGGATTTTTCCCTGATTTCTGTTCCTAATATTTCATTGTTGGTGTACAAAAATGCCTTCAATTTGGAATATTGACTTTGTATAATTAATTTTATCTTAACACCCACTACTTATTAGTGCCTTTGCAGGCATTCTCTACTAGAGAAGATCAAATTTACAAGCATCATTAGATGCTTGTAAAGTTGTTTTTTCAAATAATACACATGCTAGGAGGCATTTTCTCTCTGTGTCTTGTCCTCTGTGTGAATGTTCAATGTTTGTTAATATTGTGACTCAGAATTATTAACTCTCACCTCCAAGTTCAGAAATTCAGAGTAGTTTCTAAGGTGTCTGATATGGAAAAAGCCTTGGGCTACTTTCATGATTAATTTAGTATATTTTAAATATCTGTCCAATAGCCAGGATTATGGCCTTACCCTGAAGCCCATTCATATAGAGATTAGCCCTTTGCTTCCTAGCAGAAATAGTTGTCTCCTTTTTTCCCAATTTCCTTCAGAGTTTCCAGTCCTTGATCACTAAAACCTTTTCCTCCTTTGTCTTCTACTTTAATCTTTCTTTTCTATTCCCAACACCCAGTTCTCTCCTTTTTTCCAACAGGAGTGATTCATGTACAGAATAACACGGATTAAAAGTAGAAATTCCATGGTTGCTAAGAAGACATACAGAAGTCAATCTTTTGATACTCCTATTTTCCACAGGAGAATTTGAGGTTTAGAGACATTCTCTTGTGTGTGTGTGTGTGTGTGTGTATGTGTGTGTGTAAGGTTTATAGGTAAAACAGTGAGAATCACAGAGGAAGACCAACAGGAACAGGCTTGTGGTTGTGGTTATGAAGAAGCAGAGGTTAAGGGAAGAAGATTCTATCAGCCCTGCTAGTTGTATGGCATAAAATCAGTGCAAGCTTTTATGAGGTTGAAATAAGAGCTATTTGATAAAGAGTGTGATGATTTGCTATCTTCTGATGAAAAAAACTCATTGTTTATATAAGAGCTAGCATTTCACAAGCATTTCTTTTTTTAACATATTTTATTGATTATGCTATTACAGTTGTTCCATTCCCCCCCCTTTACTCCCCTCCACCCTGACCACGCCCTCCCACCTGTATTCCCCCCCTTTAGTTCATGTCCATGGGTCATATATATAAGTTCTTTGCTTCTACATTTCTTATACTATTCTTAACCTCCCCTTATCTATTTTCCACCTACCATTTATGCTACTTATTCTCTATACCTTGTCTCCCTCTCTCCCTACCCACTCCCCCACTGATAATCCTCCATGTGATCTACATTTCTGTGATTCTGTTCCTGTTCTAGTTGTTTGCTTAGTTTGTTTCTGTTTTTGTTTTAGGTTT
Organism: Carollia perspicillata; assembly: GCA_004027735.1. Classification (NCBI taxonomy): domain Eukaryota; kingdom Metazoa; phylum Chordata; class Mammalia; order Chiroptera; family Phyllostomidae; genus Carollia; species Carollia perspicillata. The sequence continues at coordinate 10,143 of PVKM010050342.1, forward strand.
GGTTGTTAATTGTGAGTTTGCTGTCATTTTACTGTTCATATTTTTTATCTTCTTTTTCTTAGATGAGTCCCTTTAACATTTCATATAATAAGGGCTTGGTGATGATGAACTCCTTTAATGACCTTATGTGGGAAGCACTTTATCTGTCCTTTCATTCTAAATGATAGCTTTGCTAGATGGAATAATCTTGGATGTAGTTCCTTGCCTTTCATGACTTTGAACAATTCTTTCCAGCCCCTTCTTGCCTGCAAGGTTTCTTTTAAGAAATTAGCTGACAGTCTTATGGGGACTCCTTTGTAGGTAACTGTTTCCTTTCTCTTGCTGCTTTTAAAATTCTCTCCTTGTCTTTAATCTTGGGTAACATAATGATGAGATGCCTTTGTGTGTTCCTCAGTGGGTCCAACTTCTTTGGGACTCTCTGAGCTTCCTGGACTTCCTGGAAGTCTATTTCCTTTGCCAGATTAGGGAAGTTCTTCTTCAGTATTTCTTCAAATAAGTTCTTCCTCTTTTTTTTTCTGGCACCCCTATGATTCAGATGTTGGAACTTTGAATGTTTTCCTAGAGGTTCCTAAGCCTCTCT
>PVKM010050343.1:0-10736 GCA_004027735.1 Carollia perspicillata
CTTTCGGAAATAAGGAATATTAATACTTATACTACAAAGTTTTTTAAAGAATGAATGAGGCAATACCTGAACAGGGCTGGACACATATCAAACCACATTAAATGGTGGATATTGAGTGGGGAAACATCTCATCAGTTATATTCAATATATCCCCAGGTTATTGTCATACATGATCTTCCAGTTGAACTTTTTGGAAGACTTAGTCTCAGGAAAAGCTGATGGACTTTTTTCATACAACCAGGAAAAAGCATAGAATGGGAACAATGGTGTGTAGGGGAAAGGAAGGAGCAACAGATGAACAATGCGTGCTGCTGGTGGACTCATGGGAAGACAGAACCACCCTAGTCATCCTCCGTTTTGATTTCCTTTTGGTAATACACTTGTACAATTTTTATACTGCCCCAGAGCAAGTGGTAGTAACTGATACTTACTGAACCATTACTGGGTATCAAACATTGTCCTAAGCATTTCATTTATGTTATTTAGTCCTCGAACAACTATACGAACAAGGTGCTATTATCAGCCCCATCATAAAGCTGTGGATGAAGGAACTTGGCCAAGCTGATGTAGTTAGTGAGGGATGGGAGTAGGGTAATTCCAGTAAAGGTAGGTATCCCAAACTGTACCAGAACTGTGAGCATGGGCCACCCTAGGCCTGGTTGATTTCATGAACTTTTGATAAGCTTGGCACAATCTTTTCCCCCAGTAGGATATTGGTGTATGACACCCATACACTATGAGGATGCATAGGCTCCCCTGATGCTACACACTCACGTGACGAGCCAGTTAGAGCTGCCTTACCCTAGGTCTTCTTCTAGTCCGCTGAAGAACTTGGAAAGTTTCTCCCTTCTGACTGTAGCTCTTCCTGATTCCACCCTTGGCTCTCATGTAAAACCAACAAAAAGAATTCCGTTCCAGCCATGGCAAAGGTTGTCATCCTCTCTCACATCCCTGTGGAGGGCCTCTTGTAAAACTCAGCCGGCTGCTCCCCAGGGCAGAGTAGAAATGGCTGCTCGGCTCCTCCATCTCCTCTGAAGTCTTTGTTTCTGTCCTGTTCCTCTGTTCTTTCTGTCCTGGGGACATGCAGAGCAGCCCACTCTCTCTCTTTTGCCTGGATTCTACCTAGTGGGTAGCTCAGAACAATCCACCTGGTTTTCCATCCGGCCTCTCCTGCTGCTCCACTCAACCATGTGACCAGGACTGGCCAGCCCATGTCTCCCAGCACCTCCCAGGCTCACACCTTGCCCAGGATCTCTGGGCCCCTGGATGTATACCTCCTGCCCCACCCTTCTTAGTGGGGACAGTGATCAGCTTGTGACCTCCATCTGAGCAAGGAGTGAGTAGGTCCAGAGAACCGGAACTTACAACTGCTCATGGCGTCCCCTCATCTTTCAGGATTACCTTTAAATTAAATGCACTTATGACCTAATTATTTGTCTTTGCCCACTTCTCTTCACAAAACCTGCTTTATAACTGCAGCATCTGGAAAGGGGGACCGGAGTTGGGAGCAAGATGAGATTTTACAATTTGGAAAGAGCTGCAGCATGTTTAGAAACCACTGGCAGAGAACAACGGTTTCTGCCCAGACATTTCCATCTCTGCCAGGGAAGTAGAATAGACCTGGTGGGACAGTGCAGGGGAGAGTGAGATAAAACCAGGAGGACTGCAATGAACATTCAAACGAAGGTTGGAAGAAGCCCCACTGCAAATGCTGGCATCTGGTAGATTTCAGCCTCGAAGATTAAAACCGCTACGTTAAGAAAACAATGTTGGGTTTTCCAACAAGTACCTCTAAGGGCAATAGTTTTCAGGGAAAGATAGTTCATAACGCTATACATAGGTATTAACATAGCAGGCTGCTTGCCCAAACTTATTTTATTTTCATTTGCATTATTGGTTTGAAAACTCCCCCGTGTCCGTGATCCATATCGTGTTGGCACATGTCCTCGCAGAAACTGAAATGCTGAGCCAGCATTCTGCTCTGACTTTTACTTGACTTGGGAGAGGCCCAAAGAAATTTAGGTTGCTACAGGAAGAGTGATAAAACTTTTAGCCTTACTCCTCAACAGATTGGGCCCCCAGGGGGATATTTGGAGGGCTGGATACTTGTCAGTTGAAACCCAAGCACATCAGTGGTTATACAAAAGCCTTCATGACGTGTGCATGTGTGTTCATGTGTATACATTACATATGTGTGTATGCATGTATATGTTTTTGCAAGAGAACTATGGGGAGAGGTTGGTTGTAATCACACACAGATTTGGATAACAGTGATAGTCAGATCTCTTGGTATGATGTTTTTTCCACCACATTTACAACTGTGACTTATTTCTATCCTGGTAAATCAGGTGAGTGATTTGGCATGCTTGTTTTATACAGGCAGAAACTGAGACTTGCCTTAAGCCATAGAACTGGGTGATGGAAGACAAGACTAGGTCTCTGGGCTCTGTGACCTTTGCTTCTGTATTCTTCTTCCTCCTCCTCTGAGTGTCCTGTGCTGGGGAAGAAAGTCACCTGTGGGATCTGCCAAGGAAAGATCCCAGTCAGTATAAGCTTTTCGTGCCTATTTTCCACAGCGAGGCTGGAATATACAAGAAACCACCTTCTCAGGCTCCACTCCAGCCTAGAAAGGGGCCTCAGAGCCCCCTGCCATGCAGCCATCATGCATCACTTCGCAATGAGGCATGGACAAGTGGTGGCCACTGGTCCCCTGAAGTCCTCTGGTCAGATTTAACCTCCAGCCATTCCTCACCACAAGAGACATTTGTTTTCTGGTTGCATTTAGCACCTTGAGTTTATTATGTGGAGTTACGTTCTCCCCCCATCTGCTGTTATGTCAAATCTCAGCAAAGATGTAAGTCTGGGTGAGTGCCTCCTGTATGGGCTCATTTGTCGGTTTCCCTCTTACACAGGCAGGGCCAGGCACAATGGCAGTCAGACTCTATCTCCTACTATGAAGACAGTCGTCCCCAGCATGTGCCACTACTGTGTCTCCAGCTTCTTGCTTCTTAGTTCCTGGGCCTCTAGAGGAACAGAGAGATTTTTCTATTTTCTAGCCATACTTCCCAGGCTACTCAGAAGAAGAGCCAAGACTGTGTCTCCTGAAGGCCCTTCCTTTCCTGGAGGCTATCTGCCTGACTTCATGGAAGAGGGGGGTGGGGTTGGAACTTGGAGGATATGGAAGTTTTCCTGGATGGTTGGAATGGCCTGGAAAAATGCAAGCAGTGGAAAAGCAAGGAGTCTAGTTTGGAGTACTGTCCACTATAGGCACAGGACAGGGATGGGAAATGAAGTTGAGGTATCAGATTGGCATCAGTGTTTGGAAAGTCTGGAACAGAAAGGTAAGAAGTTTGGAAAGCAGGGCATGGAAAGGATGAGCTTTCCACAGTTAGCGTGTCTGGATCCTGCCTCATTCCTTCCTCTCCCCGAGACTGTTCCCAACATATTTTACTCTTGGCTGAGCTCTGAGAACAGAAGTGGGGCTCCGTGCAGGACTACTGCATGTCTGGATGAAAGGATGGCCCAGACCAGCAATTTACAACCAGTGTGCCGTGGCACATGGAGGTGCTGCAAGAATTTTTAAAACATGCAATAACTGACCATTTAGTCAGGGTGCTGACCTCTTTTCCCTTTGACTGTCAAATTTAAAAAAATGACAACAGCCAATACAACAATAGCTGTCTGTTAGGAATGAATCAAAAATATATCTATTTTTTGTCAGATCAGCAAAAAAATATATATTTGTGTGTGTGCTGGGGAATTTCAGCAACCAGTTTAGGTGTGCCATGAGATGAAAAAGGTTGAAAATCTCTAGACTAGACCATCCATTTCCACAGTGGAGGCCAGGAAAAGCCGTGCAGTTACTGCTGAATTGTACCCCATGAGTCATCCTGTGAACTTTCTCTATTAGAACTATCTCTTTCCTCTTTCTACTCCCCAAAGCTGAATGTCCTGAAAATCTACCTTCCAAATATCTTTCTAAGCCGTGAGCTAAATCAGCCCTCATCCTATCTCCCCTGGTACGGTGCACTAGGTCTAACCGACCTCTGGCTTCAGCTGAGCTGCCCCTCCCACAATGTACTCGAGAGCCATCCACCACAGGCCGCCAGAGGAATGTCTCTAGAGCTCAATCTCATGACGCATTACATAGCCTTAGTGTCTGACCACTGCCTTTGGATATATACATCCTCGTGAATTTGGCACGGAAAGCCCTTTGTGATGTCTTGGCCTGCTTTCCTACTCTTCCCTCTACACAATCTCTCCCGCATCCTGTCTCCATGCGGTTGCTGTTTCAAACCTATTCCACTCTCTCTGTCTCTCTCCCCAACTGTCATAACTTCAGCCTGTGGGTAAGCCCACGATGTGATGCTGTCTGCCCTGCACAGAGTCCTTCATCACTTATCATTTCCAGGTACAACAGTCCACGTTTTAACTGCCAGCACCTATGACTCTTTGTTACAGGGCAGACCAGAAGTACTAGGGCACATACACCCCAGGGAGCTGTCCTCAACCAATAACCAAGAGGAGTCGGAGGGTAAATCCCCCAGCTCCCTCACCCCTTGGCCAAGACAACTGAGGCCTGTGTTCTACCCTGGCCCTCTGAGCTCCCCAGCAAGACAGAACTCCAATTGCCTTCCATGAAAACGTGCTCAACTGGCTTGTTCTCCTTCCTTTTCTTTTTCTCATCCCCTGACCAGTGTTTACTGAAACCTAAATAAACTCAAGGGTCTACTTCTGGGGGAATCCAGTAACACAGCCCAGAATGGCCCTAGCCCTGTGTTTATATGAGTACACAGCTCTAGGGTCCATTGCTCACTAGCGCCTCCGTTCTGTCACACTTTGTTCAAATTCCAAAGAGAGAGGTTGGCTCTCTTTTTGGTGGGAGATAAGCTCGTCTTTCCAAGGCAGGCAACATTCAGAGGTGGCCATTATGCCCAGAGTTGACCATCCCGGGCCAGCTATCCACCCCAGTCCAAACATGTCTAGCTGGGAAGAGAGTCGGAAGGTTGGCTGCTCTGTTGAGAGTCTCAACGGGGGCCATTTGTCTTTCAGGCAACTATCACCCAGGTGGCTGCAAGGGAAAACCAACAGAAAAGGCTGTTTATTGGACATCAAATAATAATTTTCAAACAATGCTTTGATAAGTTAAGTACAAAAGAATTAGAAACATATGGATTAAATTTCCATTGAAATACACAATTGGGTTTGAAAATTAACAGGATATGTGCTTGGGGAGGGATTCCCTCCTCCACCCTTTCTTTTTGCTAAGCCAGGTTATTTGGGAAATAACTCAGGAATTTTCCACAGCTCAGCCACCCTTCACTCCCACTCCCTCCATCCCTTTGCTTCAGCTTTTCCCTCACACAGAGTTAATTAATAAAAGCAACATTTATCAAAGATGACAAGTCAGTCTGTGTGCGTGTCCTGTGGTGCTGGGGGTGGCTGTGATGTTCTGCAAGGTGGATGCGTTTCAGGGAGCCCTGGGGTCATCAGGGCTGCGCTGACTGACACCCACTGCACATGCACTGAGCTAAGCACTGTGCTAAGCACTTAAGATGACCATTTAGCCCCTGGGAGGCCCCACCAGTAGGTGCCGTCACCATTCCTCATTTACAGATTAGAAACCGTGATTTGGGGTTAGTGGTCCATTTCCCAGGTGTAAACAGCTGGGAGGTGGCAGGGCCCACATTTGTGTGCTCTCCGTCCGTCTTCAGAAACCACGGGGCGATCCTGCCCTCTCTGTGAGTGGGGAGTCCTGCAACCTCCAAGTTGGAAGAGAGTTCTCAACTGGGGCCATTTACCTTTCAGGCAACTATCCCTTCATCTTACAAAGGAGGAAACTAAGGCCTGGAGAGGTGAAAGATCAAGCTAGATTGCTGTGCTCAGAAACCTGGTTTAGATAGCAAGTTGTTAATCAGGAGCATTAATTGCTTCTGGTGGCTTCACCAGGGTTAAATATTTGAAATACACGAAGAAAAAAAAAACCCTAGTTATAGCCGGAACATCTAGGACTGAAGTTCCAGTCTCTCACTGTTTGGATGGGAACTGTTTACATACGAGCTATGATCATAAGAACACAATTTGTCTACCACCAGGCTAGTTATACTATTAGGAGTTCCCACGCCTGGCTCTGCACCACGTCTACCTCTACATCAGGGGATGGTTGGAGGGCCACTGGATAGCCTACCAGCTCCAAGACATCTCTCCCAACCCCTGCTTTTGTACCCAAAATTTCCAACCATTGTCCCTCCTTTGCAGAATTGCAATACTATGTGGAATCCACAGGTCGTCCGAGATCTAATGAAAATGTGTTGCAAGGGAAGGCGAACAATTTAAATTCTAAAAGCGAATCAAACGAGTGGGTTTATTAGCCTTGGATGTCACAGTCCTGAGGGAGAGAGAAGCGCTTTGTCCCTGTCCAGTAATCCAGGGTGAGAACGGGACCACTGAGCTGACTGCTTCCCCTGCTCAGACCCCCAGCCACAGAGAGACATTGTCATTGTCAAGGATTTTCTTGCCGTGAGGAGGAGAAAGCAACTTGTTCAGGCTGTTGTTATTTTTGGTTTTCTATTGTTCTTAACCAAAGACCTTTACACCAGAGGGCGTTTCACAGTTATAATGCACAGGTGTGTATACACACACACATTCCAGTCACCACAGAGCAAGGGTGGAGGGCACTTCTCGCTGGCCTGCGTGCACTAGATGGTCACTCTAACCTCTGCAGCAAGGCCTGTGGCTTCTGTGTCTACCTCCTTGTGGGCATTTGCAGGTTATTGAGGGATTATTTGGGGAGATATTCAAGGTTTTTAGGGGAATTTCCTGCTAATGGACAGATTCTTTCTCCTCTTAATGACAGGCAAGATTCTGAAGAGCGCCAAGGCCCTTTGTTCTCTGTTCTCAAGGAGACAAATTGTTATTTCTCTCCTCTGAAGAAGCTCCTTAGACGATGGGTGAAATATCATGAGTAATTAGGCCAAATAGCAACACAAGTCCCACTAGAAATAACGCATCCATTACTTCATTTTGTCCTTGCAGTTAGAGCTTCTGTCTGTTTAAGTTGGCGTGAAGACAGCTATAGGTCTTCTCTGCCCAAGAACTCTAATCATGTGGATTATTGAGTGTTTACCAAGTCTTATTTGATTCTTCCTCCCTTAATCTGTTATTTTACAATTAAGAAGTTCTGCTGCCATTTTGATCTCATATACAACCTCTGTGGTTGTGAAGATGTTTTGTTCCTGGGTTTCCCTTGTGTCTTGGGGAGGCATCTGAGAGTGAGGTTGAAAGGCTAATGTGTTGTGGTAACTCGGTGCTTTCAGTGGCATTCATGAAGAAGGGGCTTCCTACAGAGTAACCCAGGGTAACTCCTACAGAGTAACCCAGTCTCAGTGAGCTAATGAAGCCACTCAGATACCCAAGACAGAGGGCGGGCATGCAGACCATCTGGACCAGTGTCTCTTTCTACAGCCAACAGGTGGATTTGGATGAAGGAGGTGGTAGATCTGGCCAGCAACTAGCCCCCAGTTAGTATTTGCTAATGGCTTAAAGGAAGTGCATGAACTTTTGAAAACATCATCCATTAGAGACAAAATGTTGATTAATTTCTGGAGGAAGCAATAACATCAAAGGTGTATAAGATTTAGCCCTGGTTTATGTTTCCATTCTGAGTAGTTACTTGTAAGGAAATCCTAGTGATGTCATCAACCAATATAGGAGTAATAGGTGAGTCCCCACTGTATGTCCAGTGCTTGCCAGATATCATTTCTGCCTCTGTGGGGAGATGGATGAAAAAAGTGAAGCGAAATAAAGGGTACAAACTTCCATCTATAAAATAAATAAGTCACAAGGATGTAGTGTACAGCACAGGAAATACAGTCAATATACTGCAGTGACTTTGTATGTTGACAGACAGTTACTAGACTATCATAGTGAGCACATCATAAGGAATACAAGTGTCAAATCACTGTTGTACACTTGAAACTGATAGAATATTGTATGCCAATTATACTTTACTTAAAAAAATGTTTAAATATGCATTTCCTGCCCTGGGGTGGGGCTTTTAATCTAGTCTTGATAAGGGAATAATATAAAAATATATTAGATATATTAGATATAAAGAATAAAGAATATATTAGAATATATTAGATGTAAATAAGAAGAATGACTGTACCTGCCAGGATGTCACTACCAAACGGTGGGGGTGCCAGTGGAAAGTCAGGTCAGAGGGTGAAGATGAGAGGTCGTGGATCTCCTACCAGATCGCATGTGTAGACTCCAAAAGAGAATCACAGAATATAATATAATATAATATAATATAATATGATATGATATGATATGATATGATATGATATGATGTAATGTAATGCAACACTCTAGAGTCAGACAGACCCAGGATGAAACTGCAGCTTCCCCCCACACCAGCTGTGTGTACACTCTTGACCAAATTACTTCACTGCTCTTCTGAGCCCCAGACTCCTCATAGGGAAAACTAGGATAATGATAGCAACAGAACTTACATCACAGGATTGTATGAGGGTTAAATGAGATGATACACCCAAAGTGCTTGGCTTATAGTAATGCCATTAGATCCTAGCTATTGTTATATAATAAAGGTGGTAATGACAAGCCTAAGGCTAAAAGGTTGTCACAAATACACATTCTGTTAATCATTGATTCACTCAACAACTATTTATGGAGTAAATACTCTGGGCCAGCCCTCAGGGATACTGTGACGAGTCAAAAAGGATGAAGGCTCTGTTCTCCACAGGCTTAGGGTATGAAGGGAAAGATACACGTCAGTCAACAATGGCACTAATGATTCCATGAGCATAAACAAAGAGAAATACTTTAAAGGAAAGAACCAAAGTTTTGTGAGATCTGAAGCAAAGGAACCTGACCAAAACTGGGGTCTAGGAAGGCTTCCCAGGAGATGTGAGGATTGAGCTGAAGTGTGAAGAACGGCAGGGAGTTTGCGAGGGAAAGGGAAAAGAGAAAGCAAGTGGCAAAGACGGAGAGACAGATCCAGAGAAGAGCAGGCATGCAGGCAAGGCGCAGCCCAGGTTGGGGCTGTAGCTGGAGGGGAGTTGAAGCTGGAGGTGTGGGTGAGGGTGTCCAAGGCATCATCAGGGCAGGGGGATCAGCAGACAAAGAGGTGAAGCTAGGATGGGGGTAAAGGAGGGAGGGGTCCAGACCACAGTGGCCCTGGAAACCATGCTAGGGATATTGACCTTCAGTCTTTCAGCAGAGAGTGACACATCTGATTTGAGTTTCAATAAGGTCATCTGGAGGCATCCCTCAAAGTGCGTTCTGCCTCCTGTCAACACGTCATCTGAACCACTCACCTGGGGCCAAACTACACTGACTTCCATGGAAGTTGCTTCTCTGGTTTCTGTCTGATCCACCCGCCCCAGAGAACATATACTCTCCAAGGGCCAGAAGCCTGTGCTCCGTGTATTACCCACAGTGACCCACAGAGTCTTGAAAATAGCTGCCTCAATTGAGCATACGTCCGAGTACAAGGCAAACCCAAATACGAGGTGATGTCTCCCTTTCCAAAGAAAAAACCAACTTGAATACATGAGCTTTTACAAAATAGTAAGATGTTTACTTCCATACCTACTGGATCAAATTATTTGCATATATTGCATACTAAGTAAAACAGTATCAACACTTAGAAATATTATTTTCCCCAGTGTTTTTAAACAGTAGTTTAGGTCATGAAGTATTTGTATTCAGGCTCCTCCACTGCACCTTTATTATTTGCTTTTGTCATTGAAGCCCCTTTTGAATCATCAAACGCAGTTCTTCATTACACATCACCTTCACTTCTAAATTGTTCAAGGCACAGCGCTTTGAACTCGTGTAAGATACTGTGACTGAAAATTTTATTCTGCACCCCAAGAGGTTTTTTCAATTGTCCTGTAGGAGGATATGTATGATCTCCACAAGGTCATGACTTATATACAATATGCCTTTTTTAAAAGTGGGCTTTAAAAAACTTGCTTAAAATACCTTCAATATTTTTAATGATGAAGTCATATCTTCAGAAATAACAACTAAATCTGTGTTAAATATTTTTACCTCTCTTCTTTCACTCAATATTGTCAGATGACATCAATAAGCCTCTGGTTGCTGCTCCCCCACCAACTGTTATCGGTGGAGGTCACTTTAGGCTAATGTCTTCCTCCAGACACTTCCTTGATGTTCAAAATACAGTAATTGAGAAAGTGTTGGGAATGAGAAACTTTGTCAGGACTTACATTCTATGGAAGAGTTTTGGTGGAACCACTTTCATAGTAATTGTTTGTCCAATGAATATATTTGCTTACCTGACCTCGTGGGCATGGCTGAAGGGACTCTGTGTAATGGGAAAGCTTTTTCTGGGAGAAGTATTATGTGTATTCTTATTTTAAGAATAAATTTCTCTGTACACAAATAAATGCCAAATGAATGAATGAACCCCAAATCAGGGATGTGAGTCCACCCAGTCAGGTCTTGTTTACTCAGAGAGTGTTGGTTTTCAAGGAGTGAGAGTGGTTCTTGGTCCTTCCCACCTTCCCCTTCCAAGTCTGAGCCATATGACTCAAGTGGTTCTCGAAATAAAGCAAGTGTCAAAACATAGCTGCATGAAAGAAGAGTCAGGGAGAGCGTGAGCCCTGGAGCCAGGAGGTGAATCAGTTCCGCCACTCATTAGCTGGGAGTCTCAGTCAGTGAAGGCTGACCATGGACTGGGTGCTTAA
>PVKM010050344.1:0-10735 GCA_004027735.1 Carollia perspicillata
CCTGAGGACCTAATGGTAAGTAAGCATCAGGCTGTGCAGGGAGCAGCCTCTGTCCTAACCGACGTCCTGCCCTGCCAGACTTGGGTATGGCCACTATTCCTTGGGTGGCATTTGAGAGCCATGCTTTAGACACTTTAGTACCCGGCTCTGGCTCCTGACCTGGCCTGGCTCTGACCAGGCTGCGAGGGCCCAGCAGAGAGCAGCAGGTTTCCCCTTGATCTGAAGGTGGAGGAGCCCCATGCTGCCGCCTCCCTCTAAGGGCCTGCCAGAGCCAGGGTGCGCCTGGAAACCACAGAACAGCGCATTGGAGTCAAGGGCTCCGGTTCACCTTGGCTGAGCCCTTCCCGTGCAATCTCAGGCAAGTTGCTCCTATAGGGGCTTCGACTTCCTTGCCTATAAAGTAGGGATAACCATACCCCCCCTGTATCCTTGGTTTGTCTCAAGGATAAGACAGAGTAATATAGGTAAAGTGCCTGACAAAGAGTTGGTGCTCGTGACTATTTCTCCCATACACCCCCACACACAAAGGAGCGGGTTTTGTGGTACATGTGGCCCTCAGCAGGCTGCTGGTCAAGTGAGACATGCAGAGGAGGAAGAGCCAGTCCTGACCTGTTAACTGGAAAGCTCCCGTCCATGCCCTGTGCTTGCTCCCAGTGCTGGGAGCTCATGGGCCTTGTCTCCAGGTTGCTGCCGGCCCGAGCAGCAAGGTGCTTGGAGTGACCACGTTTGGTTCTTACTCCACTGAGCCTGTCAGAGAGTGCAGCAGAGACCTACGTGAGCAGGGGCCAAGCAATGGACCCCAACGCTGGCTGTGCGATGGAATCACCTGCAGCACCTGAGAGAACAGACCAGGAGGCCCTGCCCCAGGTGCCGACTGCCGTGGTCTGGATGGGACCTGGGCTTCTTTCTGCCCCGAGGCTCCTCTGGGGACTTTAAGGTGCAGGCAGGGCTGAGAGCCCCAAGGACAGGGGCTGGGAGGAGAGGTGGAGGCTCTCATTTAAAGTGCTCACCAGCCCTGGCTGGTGTAGCTCAATGGATTGAACACAGGCTGCAAACCAAAGGGTGGCTGGTTCGATTCCCAGTCAGGGCGCATGCCTGAGTTGCAGGCCAGGTCCCCAGTGGGGGCCACGTGACAAGCAGCCACACGCTGATGTTTCTCTCCCTTTCTCCCTCTCTAAAAATAAATAAATAACCTCTTTTTAAAAAATAAATAAAGTGCTCGTCAGCTTTCCAAGAAAACACTGGACCAGGAAAGGGAACCCCCTGGGCAAACACTGGGAACCAAGGCCTGGGTTCTTGGAAATTCCTTCACCTCTCCGGGTCACCATCCCTGCACCTGGGAGATGAAGAAAATAACCTGTCCCACCCCCTTGACAGGGTCGTGTGTGAGGGTCACTGAGCAGTGGGAGCAGCAGCCCTGCCACATAGCACCACATGCTCAACCACCCCATTAGCAAAATTCAAATGCCAGGACGCCACAAACCACTCCACACAGAGGAGGCTGTGTTTCCGCCCAGTGCCTCCCTCCTCCAGCAAGAAAAGGCTGAGCAAACCGGCCTGGGACAAACAGCCGGCGTCACGACTCCACACAGAGGCCATCCTGGGCACTGCAAGTATTTCGGGGCAGCCCTTGCCCTCTTGGCCTGGAAAGCCCTTCCCCCGACCTGTGCACAGCAGGGCTGAACTAGTGGCATCAGTCCCGTCAACTAAGAAGCCTTGTTTAGGACACGCGCCGTGGAGCGATGACTCAGAGCGATAGCGCCTCCCCTGGAGCACCCCAGCGCAACGAGGTAGGGAAGCGCGCGCTCAGCTGGGGGAAACACCGCCCTCTGAGAGCGCGCACAGCAGAGCGACATAATCAGCCTGTGCTTCTGGAGGGGGCACCAGGCAACACGTGTTAACCAAAGGCTGGTGCGACGGTGCATCATACAAGAATAGGAAAGCGAAGGCCTTCGAAAAGACAGCTGAGAAGGCCGAGGGGCAGAGCACGGCAGCTGCTGCTCGGTGGGCCCTGCTCCAGCTGACTCTGAAGCCTCCGCAGACTCTGCCTCAACAGACCCTGACCAGCTGCCTTCTGGACTGGGACTGGGATCTGGACTCCCGGGACTCAAGTTTGTTACCCCCCAATTCTCTTGTGCGATGTTATTGCTGGGTGTTTGTGAGTGAGCATTAGTGTTATTAGGTTATTATAGATTTGGATTGAATCTTCATTAAAAAAAGCAGAGTGAACAGCGTAGTCATCTGTGCTGACTCACTGTTAGTCCTTGGTGCCAGCAATACCTGTAGGGCTGGTGGCTGCATAGGTGGCCCAACACACTCCGTTCCTAAGGCCCAGGTCAGACGACCCGAGTGGGAAGGGTGGGGGTGGATGGAGGGCTGACTTCCAGGAAAAACTGTATTGGGAAACATTTGCTCGCAACACCACCACTGGGGAAAAGGAGAGGGCAAGGAAGGTTCTGGAACATGCCTGGCTGGGAAGATGATGCTACAGACTCACGGTGGTAGCTGGGCCTCTGTCTTCACCTCAGGAGGAGAACGGGCCCCAGGGAAGGGAGCACCTGGGCAAACAGGTGTTCTGGAGTCAGGTGTCCACAGTCAAGCCGTCTTCACCGGCTGGTAAAGAGGAGACGGCAGCCAGTATCCCCATCTTTCATTTAGTGTGTCCATTTCTGCACAGATATTTCCCCAAAGCTCACCGCACGCCAGGCGCCACATAATCCAGGGAGGCCCCAAGCCTCATCCTCAGTGTCTGCAGGTGCAGGCCACATACACCCGTCCCGGACAAACATTTACGTGTCGAGTACATCCTGAGTGTGACAGGGGACGGTCCCCTGAGGAGACTCTGGGGCGTGCTCTTGGGTTAGGAATATTGATCTTTAGCTTACCCACTTGTACGTGGGATTTGTCAGAGAAGGTATTTTTGTTTTTGTCTTTTTTTACATGCAGAACAGTGAAAAATGCCTCTTCTGGTGAATTCAATTCCATCTTAATATATAAACATGGTTCTGTTGGCCATGAAATCAGCACACTCTCTCCAAACAATTTCAGCCCATCCCCCCCTTCTCCTCTTATGACTCCCACCCTGCGGATGACTTTTTCTCCAGCCCTGACCACACCTCAGAGCTCTGGGCCGCCATATCTAGCTGCCTCCTAGTCACCTCCACTCGGGGCTTCGCTCCAACTCTCACTAACTTCACCCTCTCCCCCACCTCCGCTCCTACGGCCAGATTCCTCCGGAATCCCAGGGCGTGATGCCACCAGCCAGCCAGCCTCATGGGGCCGTGTCTCTTCCCTCCGTGTTTCGTCCCTGCCACCCTCACCACTCTTTAAACTGCCCCTCCCTGCCCATCCCCAGAGGCACTGCATCATTGCGCCTCAAACAAGTTTCCTGCCTCCATTCTGTATCCTTATCTCAAGCCATTGATTTTCCATGCTGCGGGCAGAACAAATTTTCTAAAACACGAGACTGACGGCACACTTCCCACTGCCCCGAAGACAGAGCCCCAGCCCCTTGGAGCAGCAGAGGCCTTCCCCGAGCCCGCGCTGGCGCTGGCTGCTCCTCCCGGGCAGGGTGCTCTCACCTTCCCGGCACAGCAGGCTCTTGGGTCTTTGTGTAAAGTGTCCTCACTGCAAGAGGGACTTCCTTCCCTGGGTCCTCCGGCTAAATCCTGTATTCCCTTAACACTCAGCTCACACCTCTGGAATACCTTTCCTGCTGCTCAGGCTGGGTCACAAGCCCCCGGCACCCCCCAGGTGCCCGGTGCAAACCCCCATCCCAGTACTTGTCACTGCTCAGTGACTGTCCGTTCACTTGCCTGCGTCTCCCACGACACACATTGGTTAAAGTGAGTGAAATGGCTCGGCATGTCCAACATAGGGGAATAGCAAAAATGTTTCAGGTGAGAAAAGCAAAGTGTAAACTGATTCATTCATCTACCATTAATATTTATCCAATGACCGGTGTATGCAGTATAATACAATGGACGTAAAATCTGTAAACGCTGAATAGCAGTAGAGACTGAATATGACTCTCTACATCTGTTAGGAAAATAAGGACACGTGGGAAGGACATACATCAGCCGCAGAATACTTGCCGCCTGGGGGAGAAGAGACGGTGGATGAAAGCGTAGCTTAAATTGTGTCTATAATGCTATATTTATTTTTATTTTTAAAAGAGATCTAAGGAAAAGCTGGCAAAATATTATCCATTAAATTTGGGGGGATGGGTATACGAGCATCTGTTATATTATTTCCTGTGTATTTGAAATATTTCATTAGTATATTTTTAAAACTTTTAATGAGGAACCAGACTCGCAAATGCCCTCGGTAACGTCCCGGGGGGCCTGAGCAGGCTTCTGCGGCCACCCACCCAACCAATCTGCGTGGGCCCGGTGGCCACACCGAGACAGGCAGGAACACAAACCAAAAATGTAAATATTTTTATCCTCGTTTTTACTGATGAGGAAACCGAGGCTCGGAACATCTATCCTTGCTCAAGACCACACGGAATCCTGAATTTCAGTCCAGGTCCTCATGCACAACTCCCACTAACTATTTCACCTAAGAAGGAGAACAAGTTAAGCAGGGCGTGGTGAAAATAATCCTAGACATGGAAGCCCAGAGGCATTCAGGTGCATTTATACACCAGTGAGTACATATATTTTGGGGAAGAAGAAGGTTCAGAAAGGTGTGAAACTAGAAATATAACCAAACAAGCAATTTAGGAATAGACCACGAAGCTGATTGGGTTTGGATTTTGTCTTATTCGCCACAGAAAGCTCCTGGAGATGTTTAAGCTGGGGAGAGACAGAAGCCAAGCACTATTTTAGGAGAGGTAATCTGGCTTCAGTGTACAGGAGGGGTTGGTTGCCCACAGGAGGTAGGTGGAGCCAACCAAAAGGAAGATCCCGGAAGGATAAATTTAGATGGGGATATCATCTAAGTGGCCCACATAAAAAAAGCATCTGCTGATCCAAGGTGAGAGTTTCAGGGTTGAAAAGAATAGGAGGGTTTAACTAGGCAGAGAAATGAAAGTTAACCCCATACCTTCCAGACTTGGCAAAATGCAATGGGCATTCCGAAGATAAGCTAATTATTTGCTTCTTGTTTTTTGTTTTTGTTTTTATTTTTTATTTTTTGGAGCGGGGCCACAGTGAGGAGAAGAAGGCAAACAAAGGGAGGAGGCAGAAATTCAGGACCTCAGCTTTGCTTGTCTTTAATTCAAGGTGATGCTCAGACATCCGATGGGAGCTGGTGACATGGGTGCTCAGTTAAAAAAGCTGGAGCGGAGCCCTGGCTGGTGTAGCTCAGTGGATTGAGCACGTGCCTGTGAAGCAAAGGGTCACAGGTTCGATTCCCAGTCAGTGCACATGCCTGGGTTGCAGGCCAGGTCCCCAGTAGGGGACCATGAGGGGCAACCACACATTGATGTTTCTCTCCCACTCTTTCTCCTTCCCTTCCCCTCTCTCTAAAAATAAATAAAATATATTAAAAAAAAAAGCTGGAGTGGCACAGTGCTGACAAGTCCCCTCCGAGGAAGGAGTGACGGAACCTGTGGTCCCCCTGCCCACAGGAGGGGACAGGAAGACTGAGGAGAAAGCCAAGACAGTGTGGTATCCTAGAAGAGATAGGAAGAGACTGTTCAAATAAGCATAGGTGATTGCTGCAAAATGAATGTTTGTGTTCCTCTAAGATTCATACATTGAAACCTGAAAACCTGATGCCCAATTATGAGGGGGGGCTTTGGGGAGGTGGATTAGGTCATGAGGGCGGAGCCTTCTTGAATGGGGTTAGTGCCTTAAAAACGAGGCCCCAGAGAGACTCCTCACCCTTCGGCCATGGGAGGACACAACGAGAAGACGCCATCTGAACTAGGAAAGGGGCCCCACCAGACACCAAATCTGCCAGGGCCTTGACCTTGTACTTCCAGCCTTTGGAACTGTGGGAAATAAATGGCTGCCATCTATAAGCCGCCCAGTCTGTAGCATTTTGCATAGCAGCCCAAATGGACTGTGACAACAGTCAACAGTGCAAAAGGGTCAGGAATAAGAAGTGAGCAAAGGTTCTAGATTTGGAGATCACGAGGTCAGTGGGACCCCAGGAAGAGAGCAATTTCAGCAGGGAGCGGAGTCAGGCATGCTTGACCCATTCCTTATACAGCTCCTAAGCAGCAGTCTTGGTCTTCTTACAGCCCATCACTAGCCCCCTGCATTGGCAAGCAGAGCCAGCTCCTACCTGCTGAGCTCAGCGTGAGGCGAACCTGTGCCTGCCCCTGTCGCCCCTGGTCTGGGAGCCTCCCCTGGCTGAGGCTGAGTGCTAAGGCAGAGCAGAGGGTGCAGTATGGGCTCTGGAGTGGAGAGCAGTACAGAGTCATGCCAGGCAAGAGCCTCCTTAGATAACCAAAAAGTTAAGCTTGGAAAGGCATAATTTCATTCTAACATGTACAATATAGAATTAAAACGTGCCACATGTTGCCTGATTTTCTAAAATATATTTTCTCTGTATTTGCCCGACTTCTATGGCAATAAAATAATTTTGGCATGACACTCAGCTCACATTAATGAAAATATAATCTTACAAAAATGACATTTTAGGAGGTTGAAGCCAAATAAATGCTGGAGAATGCCTTGTTTCCATTGAGTTGTCATGCTATTTAGCGTTTTACGGTAATGGAGTGCCCTGTCTCCACGGGGCCATGCACAGTGATGCTTATTTTGGAAAAGACGGGAAAGGAGGTGGGGAAAGGAACAGGAACCCACTGCCTATGTGCAGGCTAAGGAGTCAGGAGGTGAGGAAATGGAGTTGATGAGTAGGACTCACTGTCACGGGGACTTTGGAGATGAAATGAGAGATGTGACGTAGTGACTAGAGTGGAGGGAAGGAGGTGCCAGATGAAAAACATACGACTAATGAAAGTCTGTGCCCTGTCTCTGTGACCCTGAGCCCCTCTCCCCCACCTCCATCCCACTCCCAGAACTGTTGCAGCCAGGTGAGACCCTGGCAGGAGGTTGGAGAATTCTCTGGAGAACACGAACTGCATCGGAGGAAAGACCTGCATAAACTGACATCAGGAAACTTTCACCGAAACAGCCCAGCTTGCCACCGGATCACCACAGTGATGTCCTCCTGCCATGACCACCGCCCACTCTGGTTGTGCACAGAACTTCTGGTCAGCCTCTCGGTGCCGCCTGTACAGTGAATGAATGACCACCGACTACCAGACTTTTGAAGAAAGTTTGCAGGAAGTAACACAGAAAAAAAAAAAAAAAACAAGATAACAGAAGCAAAGAAATCTGGGATAAAATAGACAACATAAAGAACAGAAGAAATTTCAAAAGAAAATAAAATCCTGATCATTTATAGCCTGAACAAGTCAAAAGAGGATATTATCTCCATGAAGCAAAAACAGGATGTGATTTTGAAATTAATACTTGGAGAACAAAGAGTTCTTGGAAATTAAGGAGAGCCAAAACAAAAAATTCAGTAAAAAGGTTGGAAATAAAGTTGAGGAAGTCTCCCATAAAGTACGGTGGGGAAAAAAAAAAGATAAACTATAGAAGAGAGAAGATTAGAAAAATAATAATAACAGAAAGTTCAGGCCAGGAGCTAGCTCCAACATCCAACTAGTCAGAATTCAAGAAAATAATTAAAAATTTGAAACCACAGAAAAAAAGGAGCAGAAATTGTCAAGAAATAATTGAAAATTTGAGATTAAAGTGCCCAGGCCAGTGAATAAAAGTTTTTATTGTGCCCTGGCTGGTGTGGCTCAGTGGATTGAGTGCCAGCCTGTGAACCAAAGGGTCACTGGTTTGATTCCCAGTCAGGGCACATGCCTGGGTTGCAGGCTAGGTCCCCAGTAGGGGGCACTAGAGAGGCAACCACACACTGATGTTCCTCTCCCTCTCTTTCTCCCTCCCTTCCCATCTCTAAAAAAAAATAAATCAATAAAATCTTTTTTTAAAAAGTTTTCATTGTGAAATGTTAGAGCCTCAAGGGCAAAGGGAAGTTCCTAAATATGGTGAGGTGAAGAAAGAGGTTACCCATCAATGGCAAAATCAGAACAGGCTTCAAACTGCTGGATGCCACCGGAAGGCAGAGCAACAATGACTTCAAAATTCTAAGGGAAAATTAGTTTCAGCTTAGAGTTTTATCTCCTACCCATTACATATGAAAATGGAAAAGTGACTTTTTCTGTGATAAACAGAAGGGGATGATTTGGTGCCCAGACAATTGGGACCAAGACCTGGGAGCAGCGAAAGCAGGTGCCAGGACTGCAGCTGTGAGCCCGCCCGAGGGTGTGCAACCAGGAGAAGGACAGCGAGAAGGGCGTCTCGAAGAGAAGACATAGCATAAGGAGCGCTGGGGGGAAAATGCCCGTAAGTATCTGAAAGCTCAGTAGAGAATTTCTTTAAAACGGTGACACAAACTTAGAAAATAAAACAGACCAAAAAATGACTATAGTGGTTGAATTGTGGCCCCAAAAGATCTGCCTACATCCCAACCATAAGGACCTGTGAATGGGACCTCATTTGGAAAAAAGGTGTTTGCAGATGTAACTGAGTTAAGGATGTTGAAATGAAATTATCCTGGATTATCCAGGTTGAACCTACTTTCAGGAACAAGTTGTCCTTATAAGATAGATAAGAGGAGGAGAAGGCCGTGTGAAGGCAGAGGAGTGATGTGGCCACGAGCCAAGGAATGTCTGGAGCCAGCAGATGCCGGAAGAGGCTAGGACGGATTCCACCTTGGGCTATAGGGAGCCAGATTGGCCAACACCTTAATTGCAGAATTCCGGCCTCTAGAACTGTGAGGGAATAAATTTCTGGTGTTTTAAGCCACCCAGTTTGGCTTAACAAATAATCATTTGTTAAGGCAACCCTAGGAAACTAGTACATGGAGTAAGCTTAACTCCAGGAAAAGTTGAAAGATGTACAAAAAGAAAGCAATCAGAGTATACAATTTGGCTCAAAATGTATGTGTGTGTGTGTGTAATTTTAATTACCTATAAAAATTAACTTCAAAGAACAAATGACATAGGAAAAAATTTTCAACATATGTAACAAACATTATCTAGCATTAATAAAAGCTAAGCCAGTATTTGTTTTATACTGAATCAAATCATTAAAAAGTAAGACAACCTGCCCTGGTGGGTGTGGCTCAGTGGATTGCATGCCAGCCTGTGAACTGAAAGGTTGCTGGTTATTTTCCCTGTCCCGGCACATGCCCAGGTTGAGGGCCAGGTCCCCAACTGGGGGTATACAAAAGGCAACTGACTGACGACTCACTAACACATCAATGTTTCTTTCCCTCTCTTTCTCCCTGCCTTCCCCTCCCTCTAAAAAAAATAAAGAAAATATTTTTTAAAAAAGTAAGACAATCAAAACAAAAAAATTATAGATTATAGACAGGTACCAATAAAAATATAAATAAAATTATCCTAATTAATGACCACTTTCTTATGCCACACAAAAGAATAAATTCAAAATGGATTAAAGGAGTTCCAGCCAAGATGGAAGTATAGGTAGAAACCCTTCACTTCCTTGCATGACCAAAAGGAGGATAACAACCAATGTAAAATCAATAAACAACCAGAAGTGCCAGATAATTAAACTTCATGGAACTCTGACAACCACAGAATTAAAGAAATAGTCAAACAGAACAACCAGACCAGGTAAGGTGGTGGACAGAAAGAAACAATGGTGAGGCAGTAGACTGTGTGGGCGGGCTGACTTAAGGGGAAACTGAGACTCAGAGCTGGCTGTGGACTACAGCGGTCACCTTGGTGAGAGAAACTCCCAGTCTCACAGAGAGTTCATTGCAAAGGGGGCCAGAGAGGAGCAGGCGAGCTGCACTGTTTCCTCTCTGGCCCCTCCCCGACAGGCAGCGCAGCAGCACAGCAAGGAGGGTTGCCTTTCCTTGTTGAAAACCTAAGGTCCTGCCCCCTTACAACTTAACAGAGGCCCTGAAAAAAGAAATAGGGCCAAAATGAAAGAACAGAGCAAAATTTCACAAAGAGAGCTAAGTGATAAGGATACAGCCGACCTCTCTGATGGAGAATTTAAAGGCCTGGTAATCAAAATGCTCACAGAACTGATTGAGTTTGGTTGAAAAATGAAAGATACCAAAAATGAAATAAAGCAAAATATTCAGGGAACCGACAGTGACAGGAAGGAAACCAGAACTCAAATCAACGATTTGGAATGAAAGGAAGAAATAAACATTCAACCAAAACACAACGAAGAAACAAGAATTCAAAAAAGTGAAGAGTCTTACAAACCTCTAGGACAACCTGAAACATTCCAATATCTGAATCATAGGGGTGCCAGAAGGAGAAGAACAACAGCAAGAAATTGAAAACTTATTTGAACAAATAATGAAGGAAGATTTCCCCAATCTGGCAAAGGAAATAGACTTCCAGGAAGTCCAGGAAGCTCAGAGAGTCCCAAAGAAGGTGGATCCAAGGAAGCACACGCCAAGGTGCATCATAATTACATTAGCCAAGATTAAAGATAAGGAAGATTCTTAAAAGCATCAAGAGAAAAGGAAACAGTTACCTACAAAGGAGTTCCCATCAGACTGTCAGCTGATTTCTCAAAAGAGACCTTACAGGCAAGAAGGGGCTGGAAAGAAGTATTTGAAGTCATGAAAGGCAAGGACCTATATCCAAGATTACTTTATCCAGCAAAGCTATCATTTAGAATGGAAGGGCAGATAAAGTGCTTCTCAGATAAGGTCA
>PVKM010050345.1:0-10748 GCA_004027735.1 Carollia perspicillata
CCACCCAGAGGTCTGCGAGCACCTAGAGGTTCTAGCATCTCCTGTCAACCAGCCAGAGCTGATGGCTGACCGGGAGCCCCAGGCCCTTCCCACTCCCCCCCCCAGGGCTCCCTCTACAACACGGAGGGGGTGGGGGCAGGGTATCGGTGAGGAGACAAATGGGAGGGTCTCTGGGCCCCCGAGACACAGGGTGTGGGGTATCTCTGGACTCCGAGTGCTCGAGGTCCCTGTTTGTTCCCCTCAGCAGAAGAAACCGAGGGTTGAAGTAAAACCACGCACCTGATCCCCTAACAGGTCATGATGCAGAGGACAAGGGTGGGGAGACTGTTATTACCGGTGGCTCTACAGTCACCTTCTCATCCTTCAGTCACCAGTAACGATCACAATATTATAATACACCATTGTCATACAATATCATGCACACTGGTGAGTCATAATATGGATGTCATGTGATATCCCATAAGCTGTATGTGTTAAGGAATCTGAGGGGTCAGCTGAGATGGACATTATACACTGAGATGCCATGTACTCCTGTGACAGCTGGCATGGGCCAAAGGGGAGGGGATGATCCTGTACCCAAACCTGGCTGAAAGCCAGAGCCCCCACTCCCTGGAAGACAGTGGGGCAGCCAGCTGAGCTCCAGTGTGCGAGGCAAAGGGGTGCTGTCTGATCGTGGGGAAGTGAGGGGTGGGGGTCATGGACATAGGGGCCAGGCCCCCACTTACATGTTGCTCTCTCTACACATATCTATCTCCATCTAGCACTGGACTCTTCTCTTCCTCGTTCTCTGAAGATCAGGGAACAAAGAGAGGACATGGGTTATGAACAAACCCACGAGTTCTCTGCCCAGTCACCAGGTCCCCAGGTCACGGGGGCGGGGCTGGTCCAGCTTTGCATTGCCTTTGCCTTTGGAGCTAATGCAGATAGAAACCCAGGGGTTTCTGGTTCGGGCCTGGCCTCCTTACCCTCTCCCTGCCCTGCGAGGCTGGAGCTTAACTGTACTCCACCCATACCAAGAAGAGGCAAGCTCTAAGGCTGAGAACCCAGGAGGCTGGGCCTTGCAGGGCAATGGGCTTTAAAAGGCTCCAGGGCCGTAGGGAGATCCAGCAGAGTGGGAAGTTCCCTGAGACCAGGGCTGTGGCTGGCTAGAGGTATGAGGCATACGGGGGTTCCTTTTACACAGGGATCCCTCACCTGCATCAACCCCGAGGTGTGGGCAGCTGGATGGGGAGCAGAGTTGCAGCTGTCAGCCCCCTGCGGAGAGGGCACTACTCAGCAGCTCCAGCCTGGGCGCCGGGCTCACCTGTATCATCAGTTCCTGTGCCCTCCCACCACCCAGCCCTGGCCCCACCAGCACACCAATAGGGTAGAGACCCAACTGTTGGGCTGGGAGCCCAGCTCCTCACTGACCTTACTGTCAGCCTGGGCTGTCCCGGGCTCCTTGTTTAAGCCACTCGCCTCGGGCCCAGGGCCCTCCAAGAAGTTAGAGGGCACCAGGCCCCTCCGTCCATTCAGTTCCCCCTGGAGAGGAGGTAGTGGTGAGACTGAGAGCAGGAGAGAGGCCTCAGCCCCACCCCCTGACCCGGAAGCCCCTGGGGGAACAGCCTGGGGTCAACATCTCTGTCCTTGGAGGTGACCTGTCCACGCCTCCAGGCGTCTCTCAAGAACCCTTGCTTGTCCCCTTCCCAGCTCTGGGCCAGCCCTTTCTGAGAGGCTGGTGAGGTGTTCTCACATAGTAGAAGCCATCGTCGTCCATGCCCCCCAAAATGGTGATGACATCCCCTGCTCGGAAGGGCAGCTCTGCCTGTGGGGACACCAAGAGGCAGGCGTCAGGCCCGGGGAGGCCCTGCCACCACCCCCATTGGCTGGGCTCTCTCCGAGGGTCCTCACCTCCACATCCACGTTGGGGGAGCTCTCCCGGGGGTTGTAGTCAAACGCAGCCACCATGGAGCGGGGAGCTCTCAGGCTGGCAAAGGGGACCAGCTCAGGGGGGCCTACAGGAGAAGGGGAGGAGTTCAGAACTCTCTCTGGACTCCCCCACCCCATCCCACCTCTGCACTGGAGGCCTGCTGGCCCCCTACTCCCCACCTCCCCCACTAGTTGTAGCTGTGGAGGAGTGACCAGAGGGACAGCCCGCACCGCCCCTTTCCCCAGTCTCCCCTACCCAAGGAAGGTCCCTCGCCTGCACAGGGCTGGGCAGGACCTTCTGACTCAGCTGCGGAGAGAATGTGCATGTGAGCCACACACGCATGTCCCTGCTCAGGACGGCACAGGGCAGACAGGACGCTCAGCCTCAAATAAGTGACGCAGGAGAAGGGTGCTCAGAGAGCACCTGAACCCAGCCCTTTGGTTTGGACACTGAACTAAGGCCCAGAAAGGGTGACTTCCACCAGGCTGCACAGAATTTATAGTCAGGTGCTTTTTGGAACAGAGGTCCAAACAAGCTACTCCCCATCCCCATTGGAAGGAAGTACCCTCCTGGAGAAGGGATGAATGTGGTGAAGGTCTGCCCGGATACCCTTTACCTACGCAAATCTCCACATGGGTCTCCCCAGAGAGTCAGGCGATGACTCCCCACCCCCACCCACCCTCACAGGCCCCCAAAGGAGAAGGGGGTCTTACCCACCTTTCTTGGAACGGCGGGGCTTGGGGGGAGGCCCAGTTGTGCAGGCCATGGAGTACAGAAAGGGACCATTCCCTGATCCAGGAAGGCAAGTAGATGTAAGAGAGAAACTGAGGCAGGGAATGGGACAGCGACTCTGGGGTCTCCTCCTGGGGCCACTCCAGGGTCCCCACGCACAAGTTTCTAAAGGGCATTCCTCTCCCATCCCAACCCCCAGGATCCAAACCACAAAGCCCATCCCCTCCGGAGTAGACCCCCCTGGCAAGCTCACGGCGGTGGCCACACCAGCCACAGGCACTGTGAGGCCCCCGTGGCTTTGCTAGAGTCTTAATAAGCGAGGCGTCCTGCCACCACTCCAGACACACTCATTCTCCACGCCCCAGACAAACGAAGTTCAGGAGGGGGTTGAGTTGGAACTGGGGCGGCAGCAGGTCCTACCCGAGCCCTCAACGTGAACATCTGGGGACAAATAACCCCGCTGAAATAGCTGCTGTCTTCCTGCGGGACTGTCCACAGCCACCTCGGCCACCATGTTGCAGGGGATGTAGCCCGTCCGGCCGCCAGCTTCGCCCCGGTAGAAGCCGTCAGCATCCTTTTCTCCAAACACCTGGAGGCCAAGAGCGGCTGTTTCGGGAGGCCAGTTCAGCACGCTCCCTGTGCCCGAGGTCCCAGTCCCGCAGCACCGCACTCGGCACTGCAGGAGAACCCTCTGCCCTTTGTGGGCCATGGAACAGGAAATAGGGGTCAAGGGCCAAGAAAAAGGATCAGAAGGATGAGAGAAAAGAACCCCTTCCGTTTTATCATCAACTGCTATCTGCACGTTTGACCCCCCGGCCCGCCCCAGACTGGAGCGCCCCAACCTCAGAGCCACGGCAAAAGCCTTCAGTAGACGCCGGGCAGCAGGAGAGAAGTTGTGATGTCGGTGCCAGCAGCTATGCTGGGCGACGTGCCAGGCAGTTCAGGGACCCTGCGTGCACTGAACCAAGTAAGCCTCACGGAACCCTGTGAGGTGGACACTAGCATTACCCCCATTCTACCAGTGGGGAAACCGAGGCCCAGAGGAGCCGATCTACTCAAGGCTGCACAGCCAGAAGCGGCAACCCCGCTCCGCCCGGCTCTAGAAGCTGCGTTCTGGCCGGCGCGTGGTAATGTCTCCAGGCAGGAAAGGAGGGAGGAGGGAGGCCCCGGCCGGTGCATCACCTTCAGGATCTGGCCCTCACGGAAGGGGAGCTCCTCTTCCCCAGCGTCGGGGTTGGGCGACATCGACACGGGGTCGTAGTCAAACAGAGCCACAAAGACTCTGACAGGCAGGTCCTGGTAAGCCAGCACTTCTTCCGGGGGGCTCCTCAGAGGGGCTACTGAGAGTTGGGGAGAGAGAAAGCAGTAATAATGAGTTCTGGCCAAGGGGTTAGGAAAGGCCCCCTCCATCGAGCCCAGCCCCCCACAGGTGCTCACCCGGCTCGGTGGTGCCTGGCCTCAGGGCCCGGGCCCTTCTACGTGGGGGGCCCCTCCTCCCAGAGCTGTCTTGCCCTCTGGGCTCCCCAATCTCTGTTGCCTGCAAAGAGGGGGCGACAGAAGGCAGAAAGGTCACACCATCCCACTGGTGGGCACCTCAGCAGAGGCAGGAACCCCCCCACACGTGCTCCCCAGCTCTGCCCCGTCAGCAGAAGCAGCGCAGCAGAGCAGGGACACAACATTCCTCTCCTGGAGACCTGGCCCAACCTCACCGGAGATTCAGACACCCCCACGGGGGGAGGAAGGGCAGGAGGGGAGGCCCCAGATCCGGCCACCCTAGTAGCTGTGTGCAGCAGAGGGGACTAAGGTGAGACCTTAGAGTTGACCAAGGAGCCTGTGAGAGGAGGCCCTCTTCTCAGCGTCAGGGTTGGGTGACGCTGGACATCACAGTCAATGTCCTAAGCAGAGGGAAGGACCACCCTGCCCAGAGGCAGGGGGCTGGCTGGCGGCAATTGGCAACTAACAATAACAGAATATTGTGCATCCCAGTTCCGATCAGCAGAAGCAGCAAAGCAGTGGAATGTGGGTGGGAGGAGGCGGGTGCGGGAGCCCCGAGGCCCGGCCCCACCTCAGCTGATGAAGGCGGCAGCGTGGAATGGGAGCGGCTGGTGGGCAGCAAGCAGAGCCACTGGAGGCGGCGGCAGGCAGGGGGCTGCCCGGGGTGGGGAGTGCGCACGGACCCGGGGGGCTGGCTCCTTGGCTCTGCCAGTCGCACTGCGGGTTCTCCGCTCCGGCTCGCCTTTCTCCCAGGCTGGGAGGCGTGGGTAGGGGTTGGGGCCTGAATTGGCCTTCAGGGCCCCCCTGGGCTTTCCTGTGGCTGCTGTGCCCCAGGCCTCCCCATCTCCAAGGTAGCAGGAGCTGGTGATGCTGATACCCCCGCCGCCCGCCTCCTGCTCGTCCTCAGAATCATATTCGATGCTGATTTCCAAGCACTTTGGGGAGAAGCAGCTGACCAGGCCAGATTCTGGGGTCTGGCCACGCAGGCACCTCTGGGAAGGGGCTGACCGCCCTCTCCCACCAGCCTCTGGTCCACCCCTGGTGCCCTCGCCCACGGGGGGGCTGCCCCTCTCCCGCGTGGGGCCTGGTCGTCCAGAGGCCTGGGGCCCACTGTTGCTGAGAAGGCGGCTGCAGTGTTCACGGGGATCTGGGGACCGCTTGCGGTTTGGGGGCTTCTCGACGGAGCCACTTCCTCTCCTCCAGTTGCTTCCACCAACCAGTCCAGGCATGTCCTCCGGATGGTCCCTGGCACTGCAGGGCTCAGGAGACAAGGGACATGGCCCAGGTCCTTGCGGTAGACTGCTGTCATGGCCCAGCCCCAGCAGTGTGGGCTCAGGTGGGCTGTGGTCTCGGGGAGAGGATCCTGCCCCTGGCTTCTCCTCCTCCTCCTCCTCCTCCTCTTCCTCCTCCTCGGGAATGCTGAAGAGCTTCTTGCTGCAGAACTGCTGGAGGGGCAGCTCCAGGATCTGCTCCAAGATCTCCTCGTCACTGTCAGTCTCAGAGAAGGGCTCAGGCTGGGGCTGGGGCTGGGGCTGGGGGAGGAGGAGGGCAGCAGGGAAGAGAGGTCCATGGGAAGAGGAAAGAGCTGTGACCTTTGCCCTCAAACGAGGGCAGGGGTTGCAGGCAACCCCATAACCTTCCCTCAGCCTCCTCCAAGAGGAAGGACCAGAGAGGGGGCTGGCCCAAAGTCACAAGGTATGTCCAGGACAGAGCCAGAGAAAGAGTGAGGGAACACACCCAAGGAACAGGCCGCACGGATGCTCGGGCCCCTGATTGGCAGCAGCAGGCCACGCCTGTAATAGCAGAGAGGCCTCCCTACCCCTTCCCCGACAGCTCCCAACACAAGGATCCCTGATGGCCAGGGTGCTGCATCTGGTGCGCTGGAGTGAAAGGAGGTACAGCACACAGCTCCTCACCCTCCCCTTTCTTCCAGGAGCGCAGAGGCCAATCCTGAGCCACTTCTATCTGCTTCTTAGGACAGGGCCCAGGCCACACACCCACAATGCTGCTGGTACTCGGTGGCTGGAGCAGCTGCTGACACATGGGGTGGAGGCCCCTGGAACCCCAAGTCTAGGGCCCCCCAGCCCTTCCTTATCCCGTTACCTTGGGCCCATTCTCCCTGATGCTGTAGCCAGCAACCTGCTTCTGGAAAGAGCAAGTCCTGGAACCCAGCTCTTCCTCCTCTTCTTCCTCTTCCTCCTGGATGTCTGACAGATCTGAGTTCCTGCCCTGGTCCGCAAGGGAGTTCACCGGGCGGACCCCAAGCTCTGCCACGTCCTCCTTCTGCAAGAGGGGAGGCAAAGGACGAGATGGGGGAGGGCAGTGAGGGGCTTGGGGTGAGGAGCACGCTGGTAGGTCAGCCCCCGCCAGAATAAAAGGGTCCCCTGGCAGAGGAAGATGGCAATGTCCCAAATGGGGGTCCAAACGATGGGGGCGGGGAGAGGAGACGGATGGGAGCCTAAGGGGAAGAGAAATCTGGGGAAATAAAGTGGCAAAGGAACAGATAGACAGCCCAGCCCAGAGCAGAGAGCCATCGGACGATTACCTCGGCCCTGGGCCTCAGCCCAGCCCCCGTGTCTCCTCCGAGGCTGGCCTCAGCACAGGGCACCTTCTGGGCCAGTGCTCCCTCGGGGGAGCAGGGTGCCGGGCAGGCCTCTCCCGTGGTCCGCTCGGCCTGCTCCTGGGCCAGTAAGGAAGCCGCAGGCCCAGGAGCCTTCTCACCCGTGGCTGGCTGGCCAGCCCTCCTGTCCTCTGGGGTGCCCAACACAGCTGCCCCAGCCTCCTCCTGGAATGGGAGGCACTGAGGAAGGGCCCAAGCTCCAGGCCCTTCCCCCAGCCTCCTCCTGCTCCCCCCTCCCCAGTAGGATACCTGGGAGCAAGGTGCTGGGGGCTCCTCTTGGGATCCTTTCTGTGTCTCGCTGAGAGGGCTTGCTGGGGGGCCCCCAGGGGGCTCTCGAGTTCCACGAAGCTCAGGACAGCAAATGGGAGAGCTGGGGTCTCCAGGCCCTGGGGAGGCTGGAGCAAGGGTTGGTCTGGCCTCCGAGCCTGGTTGTGGTGAGGGGGAGGGGCAGGAGACCCTGGCTGGCAGGCAGGCCGCAGCCAGGGCTGGGGCAACAGGAGCTGGAATGGAGTCGGCCGACTCGCCATGGGGCGACATGGTGCGCACGGCCACCTCGCTGCACACCTGCAGCAGCTGCAGCTGGGACAACTCCACCAGCACGCTGCCTGCTGTGGGTGAGGCCACCTCCATGATCTGCAGGGTGGAGGGAGCACAGGACGGGAGAGGGAAGCTGAGACGGCCAAGTGTGAGGACACAACAACAACAACGGTGATTGGCGTGTGCTGGGCACTGCGCTAAACCTCATCTCATTGAATCCGCCTGGCCACAGGGCTTCAGTAGAGCAGTTTTTTGAATCCCAACTTCCAAAGCCCATGCTCTTAACCAATCTGCTACCTAGTGCCCAAATGCCAGGCGTCAGGCATCGCCGTGCTGGGCTGGGAGGACTAGGCCTCCGAGCACGAGACCCACATCCTGCTCCCAGGGTGCGGGTGGGTAGAGTCCCTGGGCCATACCTTCTGCCCATCTGCATAAATGGCATAGCCTGTGACCCGCACGCCATTGGAGGTGCCAGCGGCATCGATTGTTACTGGGAGCCAGCTGATGATCAGGATTCCAGGGGAGGGCCCTGGCTCAATCTGCACATCCAGGGGGGCATCAGGTGGGCCTGGGGGAAGGGGAGACAAGACGCAGCAGTACAGGACACTCACCACCAGACATAGAGCCCAGCCCACTTTGCCACTCCCCTGAAAACGCCAATTGCCACAGTCTCCCCTTCTGCCACCACCCGTGGCCTGGCCTCCCGGGTAGCACAGTCAGCACCCAAGCCTGCATACCTGCTGCGAGGGTCGTGAACTGCAGGGTGGCCGTCCGCTGCTCTGGCCTCTCCCAGCCTGGTTCCCAGGACCCTCCGGGTGGGAGCTGAGCCTCCACGCGGGCCTGATAGAGCGTACCAGGCCGCAGGTGGCAGAAAGTGGCCCAGTAGGTGCTGGGGCGGGCAGGGGGGCATTCTTCCCCATTGAGGTAGATGGCATGAGCGAAGTTGCTATTGCCGGGCACCCAGGTGATCTCAGCAGAGGTGGCTGTCAGTCGGTGGACCCGCAGCTGGCTCGGTACCACCCTGGCCTGGGCGCCCATCGCCAAGCAACAGCGCAGAGGGTCAGAGCTGCCCCGGCTGGTCAGGGCCTGCACAGAGACATGGAGGGACCCAGCCCGCAGGTCCAGGTTCTCAAGCACAGCCTTGGGGGGCGCCCCGGGTCCCAGGGTCTGACGCAGCTCCCCATTCACGCAGATGCGGTAGCCGCGTAGCTCCGCCCGCTCAGGAGGCGGCTCCCAGGCCAGCACCACACTGTGGGCCAGCTGCTTGAGGACAGCCAGACGGCGGGGGTGAGGCACAGCCAGGGGCTCGCCCAGGCCCTCGGGCGGGGGGCTCAGACTGAGCTGGTCCCCTGCAGCCTCCTCCTCCTCGGATCTGGGCTGGCTGCGTCCCCCGACGCTCTGGCCCCCACTACTGCTGCCACCCCCACCTCCGCTCAGGAAACTGAGGTCAGGGCCCGAACTGTGGGACAAATCGGCCAGCTCCGAAGGAAGGGAGGTCAGGAGGTCGTCGTCGGACACGCGCTCCACAAAATTGGAAGGGACCAGGCCCCTTCGGCCATCCATGAGCTCCCCTGGCAGAGGGAGGGCAGGGAAAGGGGAGACAGAGAGAAGGTAGAGAAAAACCACTCCAACAAACACATTTCAGCAACGGTCCCTGGGTGATCTCAGCATGGGATTCCATTCAACGTTCACCTGTCAGCATTTCTAAAAGACAAGGGCGGTGGGGGCCTGGATGCGGGAGCTCCTGTTCGTTCGTGCAAGCGTGATAACAGTACTGCGGTTATACAGAGGAGGGCCTCTTCTCCACGTGTGTGTGGGTCACCTGGAGCTTTGCTCAAATGCGGGCTCTAATTCTGCTGGGCTGGGTGCAGCCGAGGTGCTGCGTTTCTAACTAGCTCGCGGGCGACACTGAGGCTGAAGGACCCGGGCGGGCGTCTGTGCTCTGAGGAGGTGTGTGTGGAGTGTGTGTCTGGGTCAAACGTCACGCCTCCGACTTGCTTTTCAGTCGTTTTTCTTTTTTCACCCACGTGAACAAAATGTGAACAACTGTCGAATGGAGGCGGGGAGCGCGGTTATTCTTTAATTCCTCCGTCCATGCGACAAGTTGCACATGACACAGGCCTGAGCAGCGGGGGCGGGGGGCCCCCCTCGACTTCCCTCTGAGGAGAACGGACACAGACAGCTCCGAAGGAAGAGGGGAGGGGGCCCCAGGTCGGGGAAAGGGAAGGATCTTTACAGACAAGAGACACAGGTGCCAGAGAAGAGTGTCTCCTGTGGGTGCCGGACGGGGTGAGGCGCAGGCCAGGGGCTGGGAGCATGACCAGTGAGAGAAGGTAAGTCCTGCCACTGTGTGCCAGTTGCCCTGAACACCTGGCGACAGACTACGGTAACATGTGTTGCTGTCTGAGGGATGTCAGGGCAGGAAAAACATCGGGCACTCGGCACAAGGCAGAGCTGATTTGGGAGAAGGAAACAGATCCCCAGGGAACAGGCGAGCTCGTGAGTGCTGTGCCTTTGTGGCTGGTGGGGGGCGCAGAGGGTGGGAGCGGGTGGGTCTGGCGAGCCGGCCCAGCACCCTCTCTCTCTCTCTGGCTAGCTAGAAGAGAAGAAAAGGTAAGGAAACCTGAAGAAGGAACAACCGGGCTTTCGAGAAATTAGACCGTGTAAGCACTGCAGTGGGCTGGACAGTGGCCTCTGAAATTGTGTCCACATCCTAATCCCTGGATCCTGTGAACACAACCTGAAGTGGAGAAAAGCATCTTTGGTGATAGAATTAAGTTACGAAGTTTGACATGAGAACATCCCAGATTATCTGGGTGGGCCCTAAGTCCTCGGACAATTATCCTTGCAAGGGACTCACAAAGGGAGACACTGAGAGATGGGGAGATGGGGAGGAGGCGACGTGAGGACGGACGGATGCAGAGAGTGGAGTGACGTGGCCACAAGCCAACGAACCCCTGGCACCACCTGAAGCTGAAAGGGACAAGGAACGGGCTCTGTCCTCGAGTCTCCAGCAGGGTCCTGCCAACAGCTCGATTTCAGATTTCTGGCCTCCGGAGATGAGGGAAGACATTTCTGTTATTTTAGGCCACCCCATTGGTGGTAACTTGTTACAGCAGCCCTAGGTAATTCATATAAGCCCTAGGGCACAGGACTGTGACTTTAAAGGTAGGAGCCTTCACACTAAGCAGATCCATGGCCCTGAAAGGCTGGTGCTGGGTCGGGCACAGGCCCCAATGCTTGTGCCCCCAAGAACGGCCCAGGGGAGACCAGATGCAGAGAAGCAGTCACTGAGCTACTGCTGTGTGAGGAATACGGGATCCTGCATCCAGCTGTCTATGCGCCTTTAATTCTACCCCAGACTGTACAGTTCAAATTCTAGTAATTTGTGGGGGTTTTTTTGTTGTTGTTGTTGTTGTTGTTGTTTGTTTTTGCTGCACCACCTCCCCAGAAAAA
>PVKM010050346.1:0-10733 GCA_004027735.1 Carollia perspicillata
CCCAGGGCTGCCTTCAGAGCACTGACCTCGTCAGGAGCCGAGGTCCAACCCTGCCTCTCTTCCCTGAACAGGGACACGGGCAGACACCCCAGCCCTTTGCCCCGTCCTTCCCATCTCCTGCCTCACACCCGCTGGCACCTGGCGAACACAAACCACGTCCCCTAGAGCTACAGGGAAGACAAGAGGAAATTGGAGAAGACCACCTCCCCCCTGCCCCTCCCTTTATTCAGGCACACTGATGACATTCCGGAATGTTTTTGACTTTCTATAATCCTGCAGAGGGCTTTATAAGGGCGAAGAGACCCAGGAAGATTAGGTGGCTTGTCTAAAATCATGCAGGAAGGTTCCCGAAGAATTCGGGACCACAACCCAAGGTCCTGACCTCCACCCCAGGAGTTCCACTGTCATCATAGCTTGTTTCTTGTGCTTGGCCCCACACACTATGTATGCACTTACCTGTATGGATGGAGTGGTTTTTACCAGAATGCAACTCTAATGTGGAAAAGTAAGAGGTGAAGGAGGTGATGCATTACAATGATGTGCTTAAAGAAAATGGTGTGGCAGGGAATGGCACTCGGGTCCCTGCGTGTGCACGTGTGTGTGCTTCCATGCTCCGGGCAGGGGAGGACCGTGATGGGGCCTGCGGGGCGGCCGCCTGTGGTGTGCAGCAGTCTAGACAGGGGTTCAGGTGCCCGGTCCACGCCCATCTGTTCCCCCAAGCAGGAAGCCGGCATGCACTAGTGATGGGTTCACATGAAGCAACACCGCGTGGGTCTATTCTATAGGGCACCGACACCAGACCACACACAGGGGGACAGCAGACAGCCACCGTAACCCAGGCCTACCGAGAGAAGGCTCAGCAGACAGCCGGCCCTTCCTGGGAGAGGCCCGCAGTTTCTGCAAAGGTTTCCCAGCCTGCGTGGGACCCATTCTTTTTTTCTTCTCGTATCAAAAGACCAATTGGGTGTCACACCCTCCCTCAGAGTTTCGCAGATCCTCATGAAAACTCAACACAGGGCTGAGACGGGAGAAGCAGCAGGAAATGTTTCCATGAGGCCTCGGGCCTGGTGTTCATTGATTCGCCATCTGGTTTCTTCCCGGGACTGGGCACAGGCCAGCTCTCCCAGCTGGTGTGGCTGGCTCTCTGAGCAGTGTGTCAATACGGGCTCACTCCACCCTTCCAGAGATACTCGGGTCCAAGCAGGTTTTATTCCCCCCCGAACCCATTGACATTCAGATGTTGGATGGAGGCGGCTCTGATTCACATGTAATCAAACTTGCAGAGACGTACAGGACACAAACAATGGATGGAGTCATTCAGGGGGGTCACAAAGGAGCCTGCAGACCTGGGACACCACCGCACACAGACACACAGGGACGCACAACCGAAGCGCAGGTAGTACAGGAGGCAGGGACAGTCCCAGCCCCCATGTCCACAGTCTGTGCCAACCCCAGTTCTCGCTCCTTCCAGTGAGGGCTGTCACTGGGGGAAGGGGGCTGGGACGAAGTCCACCTGAGACCTCAACAAGCGATGATGGGAGCTTCAGAGGGAACTTCTGGGAGAGACCCTCCAGCGGGAGCCCAGGAATGCCCTCTGCTGGACATGAAGGGCTGGTGCAGCTCAGAAAGGGAGGCATCTGGCCAGGCTGGAGGCCGCAGAGTGTGAGTGTGAGTGTAAGTGAGTGTGTTTCACAGAAGTGTGGGAAGGGCTGAAGTCTGGACCTGACAGGGATTCTGCACAGGAAATTCTCAGTGTATGTGTATTTTTTTCTGGGGTGGCTGGTGTACCAGAAATTTCCACCTAGAATACCAGTGTCCCTAACCCCGCAACAGTTCTGGCAAGCTCACCGGGGTACCTGTCGAAGTGGGGTACATGCAGTGGTGAAGCCATGCGAGGCACATGCTGAATTTGTGCTTTCTTCTCAGCCAGCCATTCCCCAGGGCACTTCCCCTAAACCTGGGTTACAGCCTCCCAGGCCTCCTGCACGGACCTCCTGGGTCCTTTTAGCTC
Source organism: Carollia perspicillata (assembly GCA_004027735.1). Taxonomy (NCBI): domain Eukaryota; kingdom Metazoa; phylum Chordata; class Mammalia; order Chiroptera; family Phyllostomidae; genus Carollia; species Carollia perspicillata. The sequence continues at coordinate 2,012 of PVKM010050346.1, forward strand.
AGAGACCTCTTCCAGGCGGAGTTCCTGGGGCCATATGTCCGCTGACTGGCAGCTGGTGCATTGGAGCTCCTCCCATTTCCTCCCCTCAGCCACACATTCTCCTTTTCTACAAGTTGGAGACTGGCCCTGTGACCCCAAAGCCCTGGGGGTCTCCTGCATGCCCTCGGGACTCCTTCAAGTCTGTTCTTGCCCCAGGACCAGCTCCATATTCAGACTTGCTGACCAGCAGGCCTCAGGCCAGGAAGGTGCAAGGTGGGTGGGCTCTGCCTAGGAGGGAGGAATGTGCTGGCAGGGGCTGGGGGGTGTCCTGAAGTGCCTGTGGCTGTGGCAGGCAGGGCTGGGCAGTCTGTTTGTGGCTGTGTGTGTGTATGTGTGTGTAGGGGCACTGTGTTAACGAGGGAGCGAGAGGGAAAATGGGAAAAAGGATGGTGTACAAAAACTGATCATCTCTGTATAAACTGTTTCCCCTGATATAGATGGTGACATATTTATAGAAGAAAATTTATTAGACTACTAAAACCAAACTAAGAGAGTCATGCCAGTGGGCTGGCATGTCAGTTTCTTCTGGGTTGGAGGAAAAAACCTAAGTGAAAAATGCAGGCTGATCTGAAGGAGGATTGGGGGGGTGGGGGGGGTGGCATGTGCCTGTCCTCGACTTCCGCCCTGGCCCCCGGCCGAGCCTAGTAGGGATGAGCGGGTTCTGGCAGCAAGGAGTCCAAGGAACTAGACAAGTGGGACAGGAAACTGACCGGGGACGTTCTCACGGTGGCCGCCGGATCGGGAACTCGGGGACCCTCCCCTGCTGTCTCTCCTTCCTCCTCTTGAGGCCTGTGAAGACACAGCCCCTCTTTAGAAACAAGCACCTCTCTGAGGCCAGCACCTACCCCAAACCTGACTCTCCCACTCTCCCCAGGGAGCTCATGCCACCTGTCTCCCTGTCCAGGCTTCCGGGCAGCCCGGCAGGTGCCTGGCAAGGAGCTGCTTCATCTGCCTTAACTGTCTGGTCAAGGCAGGGACTTCAGGAATGGACGCTCTGGGGCATGTGTTCAACTGGCTCCCAGATTTGGGGTTAATGAAAGCTCCTCTCTGCCTAGAAGACCCAGACAATCCAGATTTCTCTAACCAGTGGCCCAGGTGTGAGAGGTCACCAGTGTATTATTAGAACATCAGAGGGCTGTTTCTGATGAAAAATACCCTCCTCCCCCACCCCCCGCCCTTGGCAGTGCTCCAGTGAAGCCCGCCACTCAGCCCTCCCCATTCTTACCCAGTTTCCTCCACGGGTCTCTCCAGGATCTGACGTTCTTTTAGCTCAAGCTAGAGGAGGCAAAGGCCAGGGGTGTCAGAGTCACCACCAAAGAGGGGAGACCGCTCTCAGATACATTTCTCTGAAAGTGGCTCTCTGTACCCAACATACCCTGGTGTACGTTCCTTTTGGGATTTAACCCCTTTTGTCTTTGGGATCAAAAGTCAGAACTTTCTGCCACTCGGGCTTCCTTCCCTTTCTCCCACCTTGCCGAGCCTTTTACACTGTTCATGGGTGTCTGTTAACCGGCTAAGAGTTCTTGACTTGAGAGACCCTCCAGGTGTGGCTACCCACCACTCCAGCCTCCCGCTCACCGTGGTGGGCTTCTCCAGGGCAGCGAAGCGCTCTGCCCAGCTGGCTGTGGATTTCTCAAAAGCCTCATGCCTCTTGATGAGCTTCTCCACACTGTCCACTGTGTGTCCGAAGTCCCGGCTGGCCAGGTAGGGCTCCTGGGCGATCAGCCACGCTTCAGCCACAGAGGCGTCCCGAGAGAACTGGCACACTTCCAGCACTGCCACGGAGAACAAGACGCAGGCCCGCCCAAAGGGCCCAGGCGGCTGTCAGCACCCAAAGGCCAGCTCCTGCGAAACCTTGGGGCCTCTGTGCAGACTGACTCAGAGGTGGCAGTCAGGCAGGAGGCCCATACCTGTGTTCTTATTGCTGTGTGGACACCCTGCTCAGTGATGGCCTTCTGCCTGAAACAGCCCCTTCCCAGACTGGGCCCCTACCTCATCTCTATCGACAGTGGCATTTAAAAGCCCCACCAATTAGAACAAATTCCATTTTGAAAACAGGATGTAGTTTAGACATCTCCCTTTGAGGAGCTATCATCTGCCCTGAATGCCCTCCTTCTGGCCCTCGGCTGTTTCACAACATCGTGCACAAGTAGCCACGGGACCAATCCAGGTCTTCTTGGCTCTGGTGGGATTTCTCCACCTCTCCTAGTCTCCAGCTTCTCAGGACAGAGCTCGCTCTGTACCTGTCGCACCTCAGATCAAACATCTGGGATTCACTAGAGCCTTATCCTGACCCCTCTCCAAGCCACACTCTATAGGGATCTCAGCCTGGCATGAAGTGGGGGGCTGGGGGCAGAGAGATTGGGGGCTGGCTGGCTGGTTCCAGCAGCTTGGGTCTCCTGAGGGGACCCCTGAGCTCCTTGGCAATGGAGCTTTCATGACGAGTGTGCTGTGGGGGCTCTTCTCCCAGCAGTGGTGATGCCACTCCCCGCCCCGCCCCGCCTGCTTCCCTGGCTCCCAGGCTGCACTCACACATGCTGAGCCGCTCCCAGCGGGCCTCCCACTTCTCATTCATCTCCTTCCTCCTGGATACCACCTGCTGCAGCTTCTCCCTGATCTGCGGGGAGGGAGGGAGAACAGCCCAGGCTTGGGTAATCTTGCCCACTTGCGAGGCAGTGCACAGACAGATCCTGCAAAGAATGCTGGGTGGGCTTGGTCACAAAGACCTGGCTTCAAGTCTGGGCCCTGCATAATCTGCCTTAACTGTCTGGTCAAGGCAGGGACTTCAGGAATGGACGCTCTGGGGCATGTGTTCAACTGGCTCCCAGAGCAGGGGAGGGGACTCGGCAGCAGCCCCTGCTCTCTACCAGCCCTGTCTGTAGCAGGTCTTGAGGCCACCTGTGATTTGGGGTTAACGAAAGCTCCTCTCTGCCTGCAAGACCCAGACAATCCAGATTTCTCTAACCAGTGGCCCAGGTGTGAGAGGTCACTGGTGTGCAGCCTTGGGCACGTTACTTAACTTCTCTGAGGCACACATGCCTCCCCTAGAAAGTGGGTGTTGCCGAATGCAAAACATGCACACATGGGGCATTGGGTGGTTACTAGCCTGCTCTCCCTGCAAGCAGCCAGCCCCTTGAATGGCTGTGGGTGGGGCTCTCATTACCAGTACTCCCTGGGGAAGAGAAAGATGTGCCTCCTCCAAAGAACCCTCCCAGGAAGCTGTCTGGTCTGGCAGGAGTTGGGGCAAGGACAGGGAGGAGGCCACCTCTGGCCCTTCGTCCCTCTCACCTCCTCGGAGGCCTGGTGCTGCCGCTGCAGCAGGGACTCGCCAAGCTCCAGGCAGGCGTTGAAGTTCTTGCTTCGGGTTTCCATCTCTGCCTTGATGCCCTGGTGATACTTCATGAGCAGTTCCACTGAGGAGACGTCCCTGGGGTGGGGGTGGCGGGCAGGAGGACAGCAGCAGGTGAGAGAGTTTGGGGATGACGCAAACGCTGGTGACTATGGTCAGCCTAAGGCCAAGTCCCGATCAGAGGGGCCACAGCCTCTGCCTGGGGGTCTGAGGCCGCTCCCTTCTCGGCCAGCCTGGCTCCGGCAGGAACACTGATGCCCTGGTGTCTGCCACTGCCCGTGGCCAGGGCATGGGTGGGGTTCAGGGACCCCCAAAAAAGCCTGGGAATGTTATTCAGCAATAAAAAGGATTGAAGTACTGATACATGCTACAATACGAAGGAATCTTGGAAAGGCTGTGCTGAGCAAAAGAAGCCAGTCAGGAAAGACCATATATTGTATCATTCTACTCATGTAAAAGTCTAGAGAGCCCTGGCTGGTGTAGCTCAGTGGATTGAGCGTGGGCCTGCAAAACAAAGGGTTGCCAGTTCGATTCCCAGTCAGGACACATGCCTGGGCTGTGGGCTGGGTCCATGGTGGGGGTGTATGTGAGAGGCAACCACACATTGATGTTTCCCTCTCTTTCTCTTTCCTTTCCCCTCTCTCTAAAAATACATAAATAAAATCTCAAAAAAAAAAAGTCTAGAGAGACAGAAAACAGATTAGTGGTTGTCAGGGGCTGAGGGAAGAGGGGGAGAGGGGATGAGGGGTGAGGACTGCTAAGGGGTACAGGGTTTCTCATCGGGGTGATGACAACCTTCTAAACTGATATTGTGATGGTTGTACAACTGTGACTATATGAAAAACCACGGAATATCGAGGTACGTGAGCTGTATGCCCATAAAGAAGTTAAATATACAAGCTTGACCTCCAGGACCTGCACCAGAGGGGCAGAGTGGGGACAAGGGCCACAGACAACTGCCAGCCCAACACCACGTGCAAGGGGGAGCCCTGGCCCCCACGAGGCTCCCAGTGCCCAGGGCTCTGCTGCCACCTCCCACAAGCAATGACCCTGAGTCTTGGGGAACAGACTGGTAACCCAGTCCTGGGTGAGGAATAAACAGCGAACCCTGTATTTCACAACCATCACCATAGAAGCTGAAGAACAGGTGTCTCTCTCGCCACATTCAGGATTCCCTTTACTTGGAAATGGTCAGTCCTCCCAGCAGAAGATGAGCCACTCAGTTTCTGCCCGGACCCAGCCCTGAGGGTCGCCCCGGGACTCCTGTGCACCCACGGTGCAGGATCATCCCTCAGGGGAGAAGCCTCGGTGCAGCGCCCTGGGCTGCCAGCATCTGCGACAGGTGGCCAAGGCGTGGGGCTGCCCTGAGGACGCCCCCCTCACCTGGGCCTCTCCTGGGTCTCGATCTGCCGGATGATGCTCTCCATCCAGGAGAGGAGGTCGCGGGCCATGCTGAAGAAGCGGAATTTGTCTGCCGTGTCCACGAGCTGGGTGCGGCGCCCGGCACAGGCGTCGAGCAGCGCCTGCCATGCGGCAGACACCTCCTGCTCCTTGTTCTGGATGGCATCTGCCTTTTCCCCTGCGTACGCCGTCTGCAGGCGGGTGGCCACATCCTGGAACTGCTGTACCTATGAGCAGGCAAAACTGGACATTGTTCCCCAGAAAGATGCATGTCCGGCCGAGGATGGGTGAGGGCACCTCCTCCTTCTGGCCCCCTTCCCAGGGCACTGCTGGAAGGTACCGCCCACTGGGTACTTCAGAAGGCTCTTGCTTTGGCATCTCTGCTGATCCAAGGCACCCCTACCCCTTGGGCTTTGATCCTCATCAAAGGGGAGTGAGAGGGACTCTATGCCCTTTGATCTCCTCAGAGGCATGATAATAAAAGTACCTATGTACCAGGAGCTGTCCTAAACACTTTAATTTATTATTCTCTTCATTTTTACCACAATCCCATGAAAGAGACACTATTATTGTCTCTGTTTTGGAGATGGGGAAGCGGAGGCCTTGTGGGGGGGCGTTGAAGTTACCCAGTAGAGTGGCACAGCTGGCATGGGAGGTTGCTTCCAAGTCTCCATTCATAACCACTCCGCACGCAGCCTCTCCGAGGAAGTGGCTGCAGTAGACCCCTGTTTGAGGCTGGGGCAAGGGCAGTACAGCCTCAGCCCTAAGAACTCGGTGGGGCTGTGCCTGCCTCCGGGCTCTGGCGTCTCCAGGGCACAAGAGCTGCACTCTGGGTGCCACCTCCAGCTGCAGGACAAATTCCCAGGACTCCTGGCCCACCTCCCCATGTGAACCGGGGGCCCTGAAGCCCACTGGGTTGGTGCAAGGCTGCCCAACAGCCCATCTCTCCTGCTCCACAGGCATTCCAGCCAGCCCCCAACAGCTGGGTCGCCTTGGCCTTGCTCTATCACACTGAACTGGCAGAAGCCTACAGACCTGTGGCAGTGCCTCGAGCACCCCAGTGAGGGGAGGGGGAGGTAGTCTAGGCAGATCTGGGGGCTCCTGCAGCTCCCATGTGGAAAGGCTGAACAGCCTCGTGGCCGAGGACACAGAATCTATGGCCAGGCTGCCAGGACTCCCTGGCCAAGTGCAGGTTCCGGGCCCCTTACTGACCCTGCTATGGCTGCCTTTCCTCACCTACAAAGTGCAGGGAATACGGGCCCCTCCCTCAGCGGGCGGCTCCAGGGTTCAGTGAATATGTGTACAGCTTAGAACAGTAGCTGGTGCTAGAAAACATATGTGTTTGCTGATAACACTGTAATACTTCACACAGCCAGAGAAATCGTATTTTAAGGTATTTTAGGCACTGGGTTTTTGTCAAGATGCAGCTTGAAGAACGAGAAGCTGAAGAATGTCTGAAAGCCACTGCTCCCTGCCTTCCTGCCCTGAGCGGTTGCCTCTCCGAGGAGGTGCAACCTCCTGGTGCCTGTTTTAGAGGTTTCCCCTGCAGAAGCCAGGACAGGACCTGATACCCTGGGCCTCCAGGACACTGGTCACAGGGAAGATGTGCAAGGCAGGTCCCCGGAGCCTACGGGTGGACGGCGAGGGACAGAAGGCACCTGCACGCCCAGGAGGTGGAGCTCCCGCTCGAAGGCTGTGTGCACCCGGTGGAAGGACTCGGCCGTGCTGGCGTCCAGCCCCACATCCTCCGGCAGCTCGTGGTGCTTCTCGTCGATGAGGCCCAGGATCTCGGTGCCTGTGTAGAAGTAGCGGTGCAGGTCGTAGGAGGCGGCCAGCAGCTGCATGCGTGTGTCAATGAGCTCCAGCAGGTCTGCCCACATCTCATTCAGTCCATCTTTCCACTCAGCGATGGTGGCCGCCTCTCCGTGGCCCGCGTCGATGAGCCGCTCGATAATGGCATTCACGTTGTCCACCCGCTCCTGCCCAATGGCCCCAGTCTCCCGGGCAAAGTCCCGGAACTTGTCCCGGAGCAGCTGAACAGGGGTAGAAAGAAATGCAGATACTGCGGTCAGGGGCGAGTGGTGTCACCGCACTGGCTGCCGACTCTCCCAGGTGGCAACCACAACCACCTGCAGCCACACTCCCACGCCTTCCCCAGGGCATCTGGAACGCCCACCACTGTGCCTGCTTCTCTGTGCAGCACTTTGCACCTGGCAGGTGTGTGTGTGGGTGTGTGGGTGTGCACATGTCTGCAGCAACGGCTCTTGCATTTGAGGAAGATGAAGAGGGCGTTTGCTGCGAGTACTCACAGTAACGTGGTCAAAGTCTTGCCCCATTTCTGGGGACGAGGCCACCAGCTCCTTTTCCGCAATCCACTGCTCCAAGTCGTCGGCCTCCCTCTTCAGCTGGAACAGGTGGTACATGTTCTCCAGCTTCCGTTTGCGTTCCTCCGCCATGTCCTTCAGCCCCGCATACTGCTTGTCCACTTGCCCCTGGAGTCTGATGATCTGTTCCCTGGGATTCAAACAAGAAAGCATTCAGAGACGGTGACAGAAAACTCAAAGCAGCCAGCTCCGGGGAGCCGACCACTCCTCCCAGCTCTGCGACGGGCCCAGGTGGGGAAGAAACACAGCTTAGGAGAAATGGCAGTAACTTCTCCTGGGGAAGAGTTGAGGAGAGAACAAACTGCCCCTAGACCATGATGATTCAGGGATGACAGAATGTGTCCCCCTTGGAGGTGGATGCTTCCCGCCACTGCCCGGCACCCTGGGAGGCCTACAGAGGCAGAGCCAATGGGGGATTCCCCTTTGTTCTTCCAAGGAGGCTGATGGGCAGCCGTCTGAGCAGGACCCCAGCAGCAACGGCCCTACTTAGTTCTTTAGAGAGGGCTGTGCAGTACCCGGGGCTCCCTCCTTGGGGCTCCTTGGGAGACGCTGGGGGGCTGTCGAGGACTCATAGCCATGGAGGCCCTAAAGGCAGCTGAGGCGGAGCCGTGACTGGGGGCAGCCTGAGGTGTGTGGCCCAGTGGGCTCACGTCTTTGCAGAACCCACGCAACTGAACGGCTGGGATAGATGAAGGCTGCTTCCTTCACCCCTCTGTAATAGTTCTGTCAACAGACTGTGAGATCGTGAAGTACCTTCTGGACCATAAAATGAAAAGGGAGCATCTCTTAGCACAGCCCAGCTCTTCAAAGGATTGGGGCTCTCAGTTCACTCAGAGGGTAGTTTCGCTATGTGGTCTTCTGATCTTTTTGCAAGCTAGACCTTAGTGGGCCCTGTTTGAAGTCACCCATACCGAACCCAGGCATGAAATGGAATTGGGCCAATCAGGAGTCCAGAAAGCAGTTTTCTCAAACCCGTACTTTTCAGGAAAACTGTTCCTGTTTCCCCACTTGAACCTGAACAGATCCTGGTTGGTGGGGCCTCTGGCCTGACACCCATGACCTGGCCAAGTCGCACGCACCCCTCAGGGTGGCCTGCAGTAAGCAGGCTCTGGGCCCGGCCGGCCAGCTGCTTGATGTTCCGCCCGTACTCCTCCACCGCACGCTGTTGCCGCAAATGCCGCTTCAGCATCACGATGGCGCTCTCTTCATCCTAGGAGGCAGGGGACTGTCAGCATGAGCTCGGGGAGCTTGGCCTGGCCCAGGTTACAGCCCAGCTCCCGGGGGTGCCTGAGATGGGGAGAACCAGACTCTAGGGACACCCACAGGGAACGGTGCTGTCCTTTCCTGCAATGCCCACATCCCACGGTCCTCTCAACACCCCCAATCTGATATCTGCCCTTCTGGGCCCAGCTCCAGCTTTCTGTTTGTGGAAACTCCTCTATCATTCCAGCTCCCCTTAGGCCACCTCTAACCCCCTTCCTCAGCACAGGACCCATGGTACAAAAAAGGTGAAGAACCTCTGGGCTGGAGCAAATTTAAGTTGGCAGAC
>PVKM010050347.1:0-10735 GCA_004027735.1 Carollia perspicillata
GGGGACCTTGGTTTGGGGGCCGGGGTGGGGCTGGAGTGACAGTCTCCTTGCATGGGGGTCCACTCTGAGGGTGTCCCCCGATGAAGCAGAGAACTTTCATTCCGGGGAATCCTGCCCCGGGTGAGCGTCCATAAGGCCCCTTGTGAGGAGCAGGGCCCCTCAGCCCTGAGAATGGACCTCGGTATCTCGGAGCCGCAGGCCCCGCTGGCCATGGGCCCGAGTGACCGGCACACACACGCCGGGTGCTGCCGAGGATGAAGCAGCGGCAGACCTCGCGGCAGCGGCATTTGGCTGTTTGAGGGCAGAGCCGAACCCGGGACCAGGCGATCCTGTCTCAGGGGAGCACACGCCCCCCCCACAACGAGTCCAGCCGCAGGTTCAGGAATGCAGGTGGGGCGGTGCTTCCGATGCGGATCCTGGCCTCCCGCTCCGGGCGCCCACCTCCGACCACGAGGGCCAGGCCGGTGCGGTTTTCCTCTGAGAAACCTTCCGTTGTGGGGTGGTGTTAGTTCTGCAGGCAGATAGCAGAGCTGGAGCGGGTTCCCGGGTTGCCGCACTGGGGAGATCTGGCACCACTAGGGCACGTGGGTGACAGTAGGGGACGGACTGGCCCTCTCCATGTCGGGATGGAGCCCCTGGGTGGGGTGCCCTGCTGGGCTCCCAGCTGAATCCCTCTTGGCACCGAGTTCTCCCCCCACAGCCTCCTGCTCTTGGCCGGACCCCTGCCCGCCTCCACCCCTGCAGCCCTCTGAGAGGCCCCCCCTAGGCAGCCCTGACCCTGCTGGGACCTCAGGGCTGGGGAGGGTAGACATGCCGTCCTCTTGGCCTGGAATCGAATTCAGCCGTGGGGCAGCAGGCGGGTGGGAGGGGCTGTCTGTGGGGTGGGGGTCAGCCTTTCACAGGCCCCAGCCCGCTGGTAGGAGGCCCCTCCCTGGACCTGCCACCCCTGCATCCCCTTCTCTTGCCCCCCAAAGGAAACCCTGCCTAAACTCACGTGCTCTGGGGCGGGTCTCAGCAGCCCAAGTGTGGGGGACTGAATCCCCCAGTGGTGGGCAGGCTGTGGGTCCGAGCCCCACCGTCCTCTGGCACATCGGATGCATGCCTGGCTCCCAAGGAGGGGGTCCCACCTGGCGGTTTCCTCGAGGACCCAGACGGTCCATGCAGCTGAGCGCCTGGCTCCAGTCCTGTAGCATCGCAGCCGTGCCCCGGGGACCCCAGCCCAGCCCAGCCCAGCCCCTCTCGAGTGTCGAAGGCGGCTGTTCCCTGTCTGTGTCAGTGGCCCGCGCATTCGGGCGGGCGGTGGTGGCGAGGACCTGAGCACCCCTGGAGCCAGCTCTCCCTACCTTCACGTGCCCTGCTGTTGGAGGAGAAACTTAATCACTTTGTTTTCTTGGTTTAGGTTTTGCTTTTTAATAAAAAAAAAAAATGACCCCGCTGGGTGCTGGCTCCGGGGCCCTGTGATGCTGCTTGCATAACAGGCGTTGTTTCAACCCTCGGCCGCCGCCGCCGCCGCCGCCACCGCTGCCGTGTGCCTGGCCAGTGCTCCTGGGAGGGCAGCGGGGCCACCAGGCTGAGGACGGCTGCGTCCAGGCCCAGGGCTAGTCCACCGTTCGGGAGAGCAGGAAGGCTGCCCAGCCAGGCTCCGACATCCCCCAGCCCCAGGTCTGCGCTCAGGGAGAAGGGCCCTCCAAGGCCAGAGGGGCCTGGGGGTAAAAGACAGGGAGGTCTGGGGGCCACAGGGAGTGCCCTCCTTCCAAGCCAGCCCCTCCGTGAGTTGGCTGCTCCCCACTCCATGCCCTCTCCCAGGGGCCCGAGCCCACGAATGGTGGGGAGGGGCCCCCGGCACCCCCACTCTCCCTCCAGCCTCCTTCCCCAAAGGCCCTGGCAGAAGGGTCTGGGCCCCTGCGGTCCTCACTGAGGGGTTTCCTGACCTGGGGCTGGGGGGGCGACGCCAGAAGGCAAAAGGCCGTGGGACCGGGACCCAGCCCTGTGGCGGCCAGGCCACTGCTGGCCATTTGCTTGCCCTGGCTGAGGAATGCAGTGTCACCCAGGCAACTGGCCGGGACCTGCTTGCACCAAGAGAAGAACAGCATGCGACCCCTGTCGTGGGGCCGGGAGGGCCAAGGGGTCCTGAGAGAAGGGAGGCAGGCAGGCTGCCCCCTCGGCACTTCAGTGTGAGGGACGGGGAGGGAGTAAAGCGCGTGGGCTATGCGGCCAGCCGTGGGCAGTGCCTGGCAGTTGAGAAGCCATGGAGGGGTGTGGCTGAAAACAGGGGAGCCGGGCGTGACAGCGCTGGATGACCAGGGCCGGGAGGCTAGGGCAGAATGGGTCTCCCTGGCCCCCGCCTGCCTCCCCGCTCCCTCCACCCTCCACCCTCCACCCTCCGTCTCTCTGTGCATCCACTCAGCATCCTCCCCCTCCCACCCATTCATCCACTCTCCCTTCCACCCACCCACTCACCTACCTGCCCCTCTGTCCATCCAGCCGTCCCCAACCAGGTCCTCGAGTGGACTTCTGGGGATCAAGTGCAGTGGCAGGAGCGTCAGATGTCAAGGTTCCACGTGGCAGCGGCGTGGCGTCTGTGGGGTGGCAACAAGGGAGTGTGCTGAGGGGGGCAGCCTGGGGGGCTGCTCAAGAGGCCACGCAGGAGCTGGCACAGCGGGCGTCCGGGACACTCGGGGAAGAACAACGCTTTTTCTCCGAGGTGGGCTGGGCAGAACGTCTGGCCTGGGTGTCGAAGGACCCCCTGGACCGGAGCAGACTAAAGGGGCCAGGACCGAGCTGGGAGCGGCCTGGGCGGTGAGGAGGAAGGGGTGGCAGTGGACCCACGCCGGGATGCAGGCCCCCCTGAGGGCGTTTCCTGGATGACGGGGGCCCAGCCTGCCCCCGGGCTTGCCCGTAGCACCTGGAGGACCGGGATCTCCCTCACGGGGCGGAGGAGGCAGCAGACAGCAGCAGGCTCAGGAGGGCACAGGTGGGGCTGGGGCTGGGGCTGGCTGCTGCAAGGCAGCCTGGGACACCTGGGAAAGGGGACTTTGGGGAGACAGCACTGGACAGGCGGCGGGTGGGGCCCACTCCTGGGGAGGGGGCAGGCCCTGGCTGCTGTCGGCCCCCACCTCTTACTCTGTGCACCCTGTCTGGGCTGGCCTCTCAAATCCACCCCCCGCCCCGTGTATGGCCCTGTGTCCCGGCTGCCCCCCAGCAAAGGCCAGTCCCAGGCCCTGGACTCCTGGCAGGGCTGTCCCACGCACTGCTCGGGGCAGAGGCAGTAGGGAGAGGGGTGCAGGAAGAGGGGTCTTGAGTGGCAACCCTGGGGCTGGGGCTGGGGAGTGAGGTTCCGGGAGAGCCCTGGGCCTCGGGCTGAATGGACTCAGCTGTCCTCTGCATCAGGGCACGGGGCACTGGGGGTGGGCAGAAAATGCTCTGCTTCCGCCTCAGGCACAAGGGGATTCAGCCACTCACTTGCATCTCAGTGTCTGCAAAACAGCTGGTTCTGCAGGCCTAAGACCCTTCCTGGGCAGCGCGTCCTGTGGGGGGGCCCCGGGCCGGGCCGGGGCTCAGATCCTGTGCACGGAGCGCGGCCAGGTTTCTATGGTGCCTGGGCACCCTGCGCGGGGCTCTGGAAATTGCTGGGCTAATCCGGCACTAATCCTGGAGACCGGTGGGCCCGAGCTATGTGACAGGGACAGCCTGGGATGTGTGGCGGGCACTGGCACCCTCAAGGGGGCCTGGCTGCTGAAGCGCCTGGGCTCTCTGGACCCCAGCATTGGGTGAGCCACCCTAGGTCCTGGACTGGGTCCCTTCCTGGTGCCCCCGGAGCCGCTGGGGTCCCTGTGGCTGCACTCACCCTGAGGTTGTCAGGATCAGAGCAAGCTGTGGTATGAGAGACCAGGGCCATGGGGGGCAGGTAGCTCTCTGCTGGCGGAGGGCAGCCCCCCAGGGGCCGTGGGGCAACTCTGGGGCCCTGGCCTCTGGGTCTGCCTGGTCGCTGAAGGCCTTAGGAAGGGCAGAGCCCTGGAGGCCTGACCGAGGGGCCACTGTATGTGTGTCAGGGTGCATGGGTGTGACTATGGGCACACGTGAGTGCACAGCAACAGTGCGCGCGAACGCGTGCACTGGTGAGTGACCAGCACATGTGTGCATGTGTGTACACACAAGTGCACACACGTGAGTGTATATACATGGGTAAGTGTGTGCGTGTGAGCATGTACACCTGTATATTTGAGTGTGTGTGGGCATACATGTGAGCACAGGAGTGTTAGTAGGCATGCGTGCATGTGACTGAGTGTGTCCCAGTGGGGGCATATGGGTGTGGCCTGGGTGTCACTGTACTCCTCTGCCGACCGGTGGTCTGCGGGAGGAAACCCCCACTCAGACTGGCCGTGGTGGGAGTGGGAGGGCGGGGCAGGAGGGATGACCGCAGGACGAGGACGGAGGAGGGAAGAGGGCAGTGCCGGGCCTTCAAGTCAGTGGCTTCAGGAGGAAAGACCAAAGGGACCCAAAGCAGCATCTTGGACAGTGTGGGGGAAGTAGGAGGTGCCACCTGGTCCCCTCTCGCCCCCACTGTGGAAAGGCCATTCTCTTCAGGGCCCCTGGACTCACGCAGGGCACCTGAGCTGGGCCGGGAGCTTCGGCCCGAGGACTCCTTTTCTTGGCCGCATTACCTGCCAGCTGTGCAGAGCCCTGGTCTTTTCTGCTGTCCTGCCCCCCACCCTGCTCCCTGGCATCCAGCTCCAGGGGCCCCCACACCCCCCTGGAAGGGGAGGCAGCCTGGGTGGAGTGGGCGGAGGAGGGCAAAGGCTCAGGCCAGGCCCATTGTTCAGAAAAGGAGGAACTGACTTCAGGTCCGGGGGCAGCGCCTCCCGCCCCACCCGGCTTCCTGCTCCCAGGCTGCCAGAGTGGACTTTGTCCACCTTATTTGGGGATTGAGAAGCCACACTGCCCGCGCGGTCCTGGGAGGTGCAGCGTGGCACCACAGGCTCACGGGGTGGAGGGGACCTTTGCAGCCTCTCCGTGACCCACCCCGAGGGAAGAGAGGGCTGTTCGGGGACCCGCTGGACCTGCGACCCAGTGGCCTGTTTGCCCTCCCGTGTGCCCGCCAACCTACAGCCACCCCTTCCCCAGGCAGTCACATGCCCACACCTGTCCAGAGGTCTGCATTCACCCACGCACCCCTGCCTCTGTCCACCCGCCCATCCTTCCGTTCATCCATTCGTCTGTCTGTTCATCCACCCATCTGTCCATCTGTTCATCTGCCAATCCATCCATTCACCCACCTATCCGTCCATCATCCGTCCATCATCCATCCATCAGTCCGTCCGTCTACCACCCACCTGCCCATTCACCCATTCATTTACCATTCTTTCCTTCACACTTTATAGCACTTGGTTTACTAATTGGAAGCTTGTTGCCAAGACAACCTCTTGAATAAATTTCTTGGCCAAGAAACAAAACGCCACCTCGTGCTGTCCCCCGACTCTGTGGCTTGCTAGTTACCAGCCTTCAGAAGCCCCATCTGAGACCAGGGCCAGGCCATGGGACTGCCCTGCCAAGGCCTTCCGTTTTCCATGACGCAAACAACAGGGACATGCGTGGGGCGCCAAGGAGCTGGGGTCCCAGGGCAGCAGGTCCCTCCTGGCTCTGCCTGGCCTTGGAAGAGCATCTCCCTGCTCCGCTCTCAGCCCGCTCCGCGGCTCAGTGCGTTGCCCGCCCTGCTGTGACCGCCAGTGGGAGAAAGAATCGACCTGAGCCCGCATTTTCAAGGTATCCTGAGCAGGCGCTGAGATGGCACCCCCAAGGCCGCTGGTGTGGTGTGGCTGAGCCAGGGTCCCGATTCCTGGAGTTGTCTGCGTGTCAGAGGGACACAAACAGCTTCGGACAATACCTGGGTGGCCACACATTCAAATGATGTCTGCTTCCCCAACAAAAGGATTCATGGGCCCCTTTTAACTTCCACCGATCTTGGCTTGGACAATAAAGTATATGGTTGTGGTACCGGGGGCTTGTCCCACTGGAGCAGAGTTTTGAAGGGTGGATAGGAGCTTGTCACACAGAGACAGGAGGGACGTTTCGGCGGAGGGAACAGAGGTGACAGAGAGGCATTGGCGTTCGGGGATTGCAGGGAGTTGGACACAGCTGGGGCAGGCACGCCGCTGGTGTCCGAGCCTGGCACGGCCATGAGGGTGGCCAGAGAGGGTGTATGGGCGCGGAGTGCAACCAGGCGTCTCCTGGGCTGGCCGAAGGATTCAGTGCCGCCGGGAGCCCAGGATGGACAGACAGCGGGCCGAGATGGGCTTCCCGGAGGAGGGGGTGGGAGGGGGCCCTCTTTGGGGTGGGGAGCTGTGGCTGTCCCAGGGGGGTTCCAAGAGGGAAGGCGGGAGCCCCGGAGCCCTGCTGTGACACCAGGCATCCCCTCTGGACACTCCTGACGCCACGTGCGGGCGGTCTGGGTCCTTCTTTTGTCGTGTCCTCTGAGTCTGGCCCCAGCCTCCCTCTCCAGCTCTGGCTCCCCTACCAGCCGTCCCGACACTCCTGCCCACCCGCCTGGGGCCCGTCCAGCTCACACCCTCCTCCCAGCTCTGTCCCTGCTGCCAGCCCATGAGCCCCGTGGTCCCCAATGCCCATCTCCACTCAGTAGCCACTCAGTGAGCTGTGGTCTAAGGCCAACCACCCCCCAAAACCTGAACTCAGAGGGCTCCACAGAACCTATGGGGCCAGCAGCTTCCTAAGGGCCATTGGAGGCTGGCCCATGGGACCAGGGGCCGAGCGGAGGGGCCTGGCTGCCCTGCGGTGGCTCCCAGTTCCACAGGCTCAGGGCCTGAGAGATGGGCCTCATACCCACATGGGGCAAGCTCCCTCTCCGGCCCTGGAAAGTGACCCCAGCAGAGAGTGACGCCAGTGTCTGAGGTGACAAGGCAAGGTGCTGGCAGGCGTCCTGCACATTTGCACAGCCATCTGTGTGGGCCTCGTGGCACAGGGGCCACCTCGGCCCGGGGGAAGGCTGCCTCTCTGTGCTGGTGCCTGGGCGGGGTGGCACCCCTGGCTCCCTGCCAGGACGGAGCCGTCACCCGCCGCTGGCATACGAGCCCGAGGCCCAGTGACCGTGTGGATGAATAAATGGGGTCCGGCCACACACACTGAGTCCTCATGTACAACAAGGCAGGGCAGTTCGGAGGCTGGCAGGCTGGTGGCCCCCAGGGCACCAGGGCCCTGGCAATAAATGCCCAGAGGGGGTGGACAGGGCTCTGTCCCGCCACCCCATGCCAGCCTCCCACAGGGCTGCCAGGCCTGACCAGCATGGTGGCGGTCAGACAGACACACTGGACCTGCAGGCTCCAGCCCCCACTCCCTATTGCCCACCCCTCACCCTTGCACTGAGGGGGCCTCCACCAAGTTTGGCGTGCAGCTGCCCAGCCCTGCACTGGTCCAGGTGCTGCGGTGAGGGGTGTGGCAGGCAGGAGGGTGGGCAGAGGGCCAGGTCCCGCAGCCGGGCGCTGGAGGGCCCTTTGGCACCCAGAGGACATTCCTAGGAGGGCGCCTGATACCCACTGGCAGGGAGGCATACAGATGTTTCATTGCTCTTCCCAACGGCAACGGCGGGGGTTGGAGCCATCTCCATCTCCCCCGGGGCCAGGAGCTTCCCAGGGCCCGCGTGGGAGGAGGCCCAGTGGGGGGCAGGGCGTCCGGTCCAGGCTGGGCTCTGCTCTCGGGAGGGTTTGCTTCCCAGAGTCCCGGACACTCATAACGAGGGGTCCGCTCTGGGGTGCTAGATGCTGAGCCCAGCAAGCAGAGTGTGGAAACGGGTGGTACAGGGCACAGCAAATGGCCGCCCGACTGCAGGGGTGGGGCAGGAGCCAAGGCCACCAGGAAGGGTCTGAAGTGACTCTGGGTGAACTGGGGGTCACAGAGGCGTCCTCAACAAGGAAGACCAGGGGCCCATTCAGGTGAACTGACCGGCAGGGTTGCGCTGTGCAGGGGAGGATCGGAGCCAGCTCTCGGCGGAGGAGGAGCACCCTGAAGGCTGGGGGCCTGGGTAAGGGCGGAGGGACCTGCCACGAGCCATGACGCAGAGCTTGGCACAGACAGGGCTGGCGAGGAGTTGGCTTGGCTGCAGGAAGGCGGCAGGGGCTGGGGGGTGGGGAGGGCAGAGAAGAGGCCTGGGTAGGGCGGGAGGTCTCTGGCAGGCAGGGGCGAGGCAGCCCTGGACAGCCACTAGAACGGTCCCCGGGGACCGAGGGGTACCGCGTGTGCACAATTCGCGTGTGACACGGGCTGAGCTTGTGGTACAGACGTTCCCCATGGACGTGCCCCCTTTTTCACCTGCAAGCGACTCTCCAAGGTCCAGATGTTCGGGGGCTCCCAGGCCCGCTTATGCCACATGCACCCCTCAGCACGTGAAGGCCGTGTCTGCGTCCGGGTCCCGGGTTTGGAGCGTTTCCGGACATTGCGGTGGCTCTCCGAGCTGCCCGGCGGGCGGGGGCTTCGGGCTGTCGGGAGAGCTGGGCCCATCGGCCTCGGGGCTGGGAGGAGCAGGAAGCCGTAGGTCGAGGGGAGGAAGGGGGCGTCTGGCAGGAGCGTGTGCGCGCCAAAGGTCCGCCGGCCACTGCAGGACGGTGGCCTGGAGCCAGACCCGGGCGGCGGCTCCTGCCCCTGGACCCACGCCTTGCGCTGGCTCTGCACGCTCAGCTCCGCTCCGCTCGACTGGCTTACAGCTGGGTGCAGCCCCACGCGGGCAGGGCGTGGCCATCCGCCCTGGTGGGTCTGCCTGCTCAGCCAGCCTCGCTCAGCCCAGCTCCGGCAGTCCTCTGGCAGCCAAGACGGCCAGCAAGCTGGCTCCTCCTCGGCATCACATACGAGACAGCCCCACTTTCCTGAGGCCGGCCGGGCCTCCCGGGGCCGCCCGGGGCATCCTGGGGATGTGGGAGGTGGCAGGGCAGGGTTTGGCAGGCTCCTTGCCGGCAGCAGAGAGGGCGGGTAACACGGGGCTACAGAAGGGTATTGGGGTGTACGCACGCCGCTGCCCCATCAGCCCCATGCCCAGGTCCCAGCGCAGGGACTGGGAGGACAGGCACATGGGCCCAGCCGGCCTCCCTCTGCCCTGCGGGAGAGGCAGTGTGGGGTGCTGCAGAGCCCTGGTGCTGCCAGCCGGCTGGTGTGTCAGTGTGATCGGCGTCCCGGTCCGTCCTTTGCTCTGTAGAGGCGCACTCCTGAGCCCACCAGCCAGCAGCCCCCTTGGGGGCCGTTGTGAGTTTGTGTGATGGGGCAGCTCGGAGGAGTCGACCAGCTGTCCAGGGCCTGGGTGCGGCAGGGTGGCAGGCAGCTCTTTCCTCGGGTCCCCGCCTGATCCCCTACCTCCTGCCTGGGACCTGGCGGGCCCAAGCCCTGAGGCCTCCCGGGGCCAGGCAGAGGCCGCCGGCCTGGGCTCCATCTGTCCCCTGCGAGGGAGTGTTCACTCCTCGTCCCCGGAGCCTGCACGTAGAGAATTAATTTCCTGGTGTAGTAAACATTTCAGAAGGCCAAGATCCTCTCCTTCCTGTCTCTGTGCCAGCAGGCTCCCCGAGCCCGCCGTCCAGCCCCAAGCGGAGGTGCTCGTCCTCCCGGAGCCACGACTGGGGTCCGAGACCCTCCCCTCGCTCCCGGAGTCTCCCCAGCTGGGGCCTCACCCTGTCCTGCTCCCTGTGGGTGAGCTGGGCTCCCAAAAGTTGTGTGTCTTCTGCCAGGAACCGAGCCTCTCTGGGGCAGGCTACACGGGCAGAGAAGTAGAGGGTGTTGACCCCGCCCGCGCTCTCTCCAGGGACAGGGTCGCCTCCCGGCGGTGTGTACATGTGCACAGGCACGTGTGGGAGTGCGTGCTGGGTCTGCGCGCACACGCGTTTTCACAGTCACCCACACCAACACATACATGTCTGTTGCGTGGGCACACCTGCCTGTGTGTGCATGTGCGCACATGTGTGAGCATTTCTGTGCTCCTTGTCCAGCTCTGTTTGTCCTGCCGTCTGTTTTCTTATACGTGTTTGGCATTTTTTGCTGCTGAGTTGGGGGGCAGTGGTTTGGGGGGAGCTGGGCAGTTGGGGGTGGGGTTGTTTATGCCAGTCATCCAGCCGGGCTACACATTCTTGTGGTTGTGTCTTTAACTTGGTAAAAATTTGGGAAATTTCTAAATAAAACAAAACAAAGGAAAAACATTTTCAGAAGGACTTCAAAACTGGAGCAGCTGCTTCCCCCAGTGACCCGGCCCATGGGGCCCAGGAGATGCCCCAGAGTGGGGAGTGGGGAGTGGGGAAGGCAGAACTTCCTAATGACTGCAAAGAGCTATGCTGAGAAGGGGTGAGCTCCCTGTCAGGACAAGCAAACAAGCCACGCAGACACCTCAGCTGTCTCTGTGACAGGAGTCCAAAGTGTCAGGATTTGGGGGAGAGGCTTAAAGTCTTGCAGTGCAGTTGCCAATTGCCGAGGAGTAGGTCCTGGACCCCAGTCTTTCTGAGGCTGATGGGGGCGGCGGGGTGGCTGGGCAGGGGAGCCTGGTTATCTGTCTGGACAGCTGAGAGGGGAGGCTGGGAGACAGGAGGGAAGGGCGGTTGTTGGGTGAAGACCCCAGGGGCAGGTGTGCACTCACTGAGGGCAGCAGCCAGGGCTGGCCAGAGAAGGGTCTTTGGTCACATCGGAGGGCAAGGGGGTGCTGAGCGCAGCCCTGTGGGCATGACCCTGTGGGTGTGGCCATGGCCAGCGCACTGTC
>PVKM010050348.1:0-10736 GCA_004027735.1 Carollia perspicillata
TGCATGGTTGCCCTTTGCCCTCAGAACTACTTCACCTCCTACTGCGGTGTGTGTCTTAATGGGACTCACAGCTGGAGGAAGAAAAATCAAACAGAATTCTTCCCAGCTGCCCGGAGCGTGCCCCTACTGATGAGGCTTCGGCTGCTCCGTGAGCGCCAGGGCTAACAGGAGCTGCCGATGCCCTTCTCAAAGGCACAGTTCACGGTCCTTGGGCGAAGGAACTTCGTTCAGTAACGCGAGGGGACAAGGTGGGGCTTTGGGAGAGTGACAGGTTCCATACTGGAAAGTTTCCCTCTTAAAAATAATTGGGACATGCCCTGGCTGGTGGAGCTCAGTGCATTGAGCTCGGGCCTGGGAACCAGACAAGCACAGTTCGATTCCCAGTCAGGGCACATGCCTGGGTTGCAGGCCAGTTCCCAGCAGGGGACACACGAGAGGCAACCACACATTGATGTTTCTCTCCCTCTCTCCTTCCCTTCCCCTCTAAAGATAAATAAATAAAACCTTTAAAAAAGATTTAAAAAAATAATTGGGACATTTTAATCGTCACATTACATACAATTTCGGCAGACAGGCAAATGTGGATTCGAAATACAGGGTTCTGCTCACCAGATTTCTCTGTGTACGTCAGTTTCCATTTACTATTTAAAATATAAACTGCTGGAAAGGTGGAGAGATTTTTCTGGGACATGCTAGATAAAACCATCCTATGATACTCCATTCTTCTTCCTGCATCTCTCCGCAGGGCTCTTGGCTTCCTCAGAGGGAGGAAATGGGTCAAAGTCCTGATTATAGGCTTTGCTGTCAGTAAATAAGACTGCGAAGAAGCAGAGCCCACTCCCTGTAGCTCTCCTGGGAGCAGGTCTTACCACCAGGATCTCACTCCTGCCAGACACACGAAGCCCAGACGCGGCTGCCACGCAGCAGCCGTTTCGTTTGTTTTCTAGCGCCCCGCCCCTCTGGGAGGGCGCCCTGCCCCCTTCCCCAGGTGAGCCCATCTTGTCCCACACACTGCTTTTCTGCCAGGCCACCAGGATCTGGGATTTCATCATTTTCTTGCCCAACTCAGCAGAAACCTGTATGGTTTTCTATTCTGCCCAAAGAAAGTGGTGAGAAAGGGGGTGGGCAGCCAAGGAGCCTGAATAAGGAAGCACACGTGCTGGGCAGAGGGCCCAGGAGCACCGTCAAAGACCCCCCAGGGCAGAGGAGGGTCTTCGGGGTTCTGGCAGGAGGTATTTCAGGAAGAGCGTCCTGCAGGGGATTACACGGAGGGTCCAGAGCCCACCCCACCCTAAGATCTACTCTGCTGGCTTATCAGGAATGGGTTGGGAGAGGCCTCCACACCACTCCTTGATGAGGAGTTTAAAAACAGAAAAGAAGGCCACTGTTGTAACAGAAAGCGGAATTTAAGTCAGTCTGCCAGAAGTCTAGTGTACGTCCCACTACATGTCCCTTTCCCAGTAACCATGGGGCACTGACTGCTTGTGACATAAACTCTGAGCCAGAAACTTTGCAAGGCGCTGTACACACCCCCCCAAATTCTTCTCCAAATCTTATAAGGCAATATCAGATTATCTGCTGGTTATTACACAGCTTTTTGGGGGTGCACATGCACACAGATGCATTTATTTAGGACCAGAATTGCTGGGTCACAGGGTATGCATACACAAGCTGTAGGAGATACTGCGAAACAGGTCTCCGGAAAGGTTTTACCAATCGGCACTCCCCCCAGCTACGTGTGAGGGTTTCGGCTGTTCCGCACCCTTACCGATATTTGATATTGTAAATCTATTTTAAAGCTTTTGTTTATTTGGTTTTCCTTTTTATTGAGTGCGTTGGGGTGACACTGATTAACAAAATCACACAGGCTTCAGGTGCACAATTTATGTCACAGCACATCACCTGTGCACTGCACAGTGTCACCAACCCTGGTAGTAGCTCTTAAGGGGGAGGGTGAAAACTCTTGTACTTTCTTCTGCATCACGAGGAGGACCACTAAAAAACCCTTCAGAGAAGGGCAATCAGCAAACTACGGAACTGGGAACCAAGTCCGGGGGAAAGTAAGATATAGCTGAAGGGACTAGAGATGCTCATCCCATGGAAGAGAAAGAGCTGGACACACGCAACGCTGGCTGCAAATCCCGGAAGGCCTGGTGTGTGGAAGGGGGGCCCCTTCTCCCCACATGCCCACCACGGCAGGAACGAGGTCTGGGTGGGAGGCACAAAGACGCAGGTCTGGCACTCCGTCCGTCTTTGTAACCAGAGCTTTGAACAACTGAGGCTGCCCACAGTGCAATGAGGCGCCACAAGAGAATGAGCTTGCTGTCCCTGGGAATATGCAGGCAGAGGATGCTGCCGTGGGTAGGAGACCAAATCAAGATCATCCTTATAACACCCAGGTTCTGGGCTTCTAAAAGGACAGCCCCTTTCTCATAATACTGTAGGATCCCAAAGCAGGCACCAGGAGAATCAACCACGGTCGTGTAGCTTGAAGAGCATGTGGTGTGGAGTCTAAACCTCGGACTGGAAACTCCACTGGCCACCAACGGAGCAGTTTTAAGTCTCTGGGCCTCCGTTCTCTCCTCCAGAAAACAAGGCTAAGAATACCTTATCTCTCATACCCTAGAGTATGAAATTCATCAAAGGAATATTTATTAAAGCACTTTACAAATAAATGGTGCGGCACGCCCCAGGGTGAAGTACTGATGCTGCGCTCTTCACCCCCCCCAACATTCCAGCGTGTTCAGCCACTGGGCCAGCTCTCGCCGATGCTCTGACTCACCCACGGGCCTCCACTCTTGGACCGCCGGAGCTTTGAGTGCAGGGCCCAGTTTTAGGAAGTTTTAGGACCTTAAAAGTATTGCGGCTCCAGCCCCTAAGTTCAACAATATAGATATATAATAGAGCTTATCACCAATGCAATCCCACTGACAATAAGGAGCAGTAGAACATGCTGTATGATGAACAGGAACTAGAACCCCTCCCGCTTCAGCTGGCTGCTGGTGTAAATACTGGTCCGCCTCACATTTGCTTAATCAAGGAAGCTCGCTCTCCGGCTCCCACAGGAGGAGGCTCACTCATCCACAGTCCCCACACTTCTTTCCTCTCGGCTACAGAACCCGGCACAGTGCAGCTGACATCCAGCACTGCACCCGGCCTGTGAGGCAACTGGATCGTAGTGATGGGACTTTTGCACGCTCCTGTTAAGTGGATGTCCTGCCTTCAGTCACATTTACACCCGAAGGGAAGGGAGTAACGCGGGGTAAAGTTCAGTAGCAGTTTGCTGAGAGTTTTAGGCAATATCCTGCAACTGTTTCACAGGCCCTGAGGTTGTGGGGCTGGCCTTTCTGACACGCTCTGGTAAAGGGTCAGCAGCTGCAAAAACAGGATTCTCTACTTTTCTCCTGAGGAGGAGCTGGATGCAAGCTCAGTGCCCCTAGGGCAGGTGGTTAACCTAGGATCTGGGCTTTACATTCCCAGAATTCAGGGTGATTCAGCACAGCGGCTCCTATAAAATAAAAATTACTTTGTTAAAGACAGTGTTGTTCGAAATGCTTCTGCTCTACCAGCTCGGAGAAGGCAGTGGAAGGAGGAGATCACATCTTTCCTCGCCCACTGGAAAAGCGGTGAGCTGTGGTCAAAATATCACAGCGGGTAACCAGACATCCCAGGCTGTCAGCTGAGAATGACTGTGCTTGGTGAATGTACAGAGCTCGACGGCCTGTCCTCTGTGCCTTCTAACGGATGACCTCTTCCCCTGTATTCTGCCTCGAAGAAAATTATTCACCACTACATCTATGAAGAAAAACAAGTATTCCAAGAATACGTGTTTGATAAGTGGTTATCACAAGCCAACCAACCAAAAAACACGAGCAAGCCGATGGATTTTTCTTAACAGAAACTAAGCAAACCCAAGAGCTACTGAGGGGCAGGAGAGGGCATTGGAAGGGAAGGTGGCACATAGGGCAGGTTTCTGCCCCAACTGCAGCACTGAGCTGACCAGCAGAGGCACCTCGAAAGGAAGGCAGCGGTGTGGGCTAGCGTGGTCCTGGAGGAAGTCCGAGGTGCTCAGGCCCTCGTGGCATTCCTCCCTAACCTTCTGAGGAGAGGGGGATTACTTCAGGACAACCGCTCCACTGGGGTATCTAACTGCACTGCTGCTGCACCCACACCTGGGCTGAGCCCCCCAGCCCAGCCCCCTCTGATACATGCATCATGTGCCCAAAGCACGCTGGTCCCTTCATGTGTTGACTCAGCTTACACAGGGAGGCTCTTCCACGTGGGCTCGCATTCTACAAACCCCACCCTGAGAAACAGATACCTGTTTGCAAGCTCCTATATGCCACCCCTCAACACTCACAAGTTAAAAAGAACAGTTAGGAAACTCTAAAAGGGGAGATTAACACCAGTCGGACAGGTCCCTTCCCTTAACCTCTCTGGTACCTGAGCCACGTCACAGCGGCCCGGCCTGTGTTCCCACTGGCAAACCAGGTCACCGCTGCAGTGCGGGACCACTCTCTTCATCTGGACAGCCTGACACTTCCACCAGGTTCCCGAGGGTCAAACACTCCACAGGGAGAGTCTCTGGAGCACAAAGATTTGAAGACCCGAGCTCGTGCCCATTCACCTCAGCAGTGCGTGATGCAAACACTCCCTGTGGAATGGACTATTTTGGTGGAAAAAAGACAGCCTCTACCAATATTTTCACAACAGAAATTGCTTCAGTGCACTTGCAATCATAAAGCAGAGGATCTCTTGCTCACCCCCTTCACTTTACTTGAGTGTCTGTGATAAAGGCACCCTCCTGTTGTTCAAAAAGGACATCCCTGCTCTTTCCTTTTATCTTTCCTTAACAGTTTGCCATCCACTGATAGGAGGCGCCTTGCCTCCAACAGTCCACACTTTTATCTCCCGCTGACCACGCAGCAACACGAAACCAAGGGCTGGACTTCCTGCAGCTCGCCTCAAGGGGCTGTTTGACTTGTTTAAAATATTACTGGCCTCTAGAACCTTGGAACAATGCCTGAGCAACACCTACCCAGCATCCATTTCAGCTCCAACTTTGAAAGTCTCCAAGTCCAATGTACCAGCACTCCCTGTGCCTCAGTGTGGGAGAGGCTTGGCCACTTCCAAGAAAGAGACCTCACGTATGTGTTTGCTTTCTTTCTGCAGCAAATGTAAGAGCGATCTTCAAAGCCCACATACCCCAGAAGTTAGTTACAGTAGCTCAAGCAAAACTCTAGAGTTTAAACTACTGGTATTATAACGATTCAGCAGCATTTAATAACACCCTTGAACCACTGGAACAGAGAACAGTACACCATGTGCTTCCTTGCATAAGCAAATAGCCTG
The DNA here is from genome assembly GCA_004027735.1 of Carollia perspicillata. NCBI lineage: Eukaryota > Metazoa > Chordata > Mammalia > Chiroptera > Phyllostomidae > Carollia > Carollia perspicillata. Next base: position 5,353 of record PVKM010050348.1, read on the forward strand.
GAATGCACAGGTCCCCTCGTCTGCAGAGTAATGAGGACGTGATCTCTGATATCCCTCACAGGCTCAAGTCTGCGTATGAGATTCAACTCTGCTGGAATGCTGGCATGTCTTTAAGTCTGGTGTCAAAAGCCCTTCCACCTGCCTAACTAGGAGCATTCCCGTGAATATCCAGGATGGGAAATGGCAGCAAACGCCACTCCTTATTCAAGGTAGTTGTGGGGCTGCGCACCACTTACAGGGTGGGCCGGCCAGTCAGAGTTCACACATCGGAGCAGAGCACCCTCACTCACTCCTCGCCACTTGAGGCCAGGAGTTCCACTGTCTTGGCATCACACCAACACCTGGGAGGTTAACAGGTTCAGAGAATGGTAACATCTGATGTTTAAAATAGTCCCCCAGTGGTCCTGTTTCTGGACTACACGGAATCTTTCCAAAGTTGATTGAAGAAAAGTGTCCTTGCCTAACTGGCACATCACCCCTCACAGTCTCAGAGGACAGAGGGCCGGGCGGGAGAGAATCGGTGGAGTGATGACAGCAGAGGCAAGGCCATGGAGAAAACGGTGGCCAATAAGCTCCAGGAGCCAGGCTGCAGATTAAATCCACATCATCAACCTCTATGCCAACACTTCAAAATGAAGCCAGTATTTTTAGGATCTTTTTTTTATGAGGCTAAACAATGGGGCAACAAAGGGTGTTCAGAGACCAGAGCAGCGGCCCCTCTCCTACAGCCACAGGACTTGGCCCTGCCGTTGGGACATCTGAGAACAGCAGCCAGCGAACCGGTTTGGCCCCACCAGCCAACGGCAAGCACCCTTTAACATCCTCAATTTCCTCCCAGCCGTGAAGTCAGGAACAACCTGTACAGACAAAGAAAGGAGAAAACTTGCGAAACAACGGCATCTACCGTGCTCGCTAAACATGCCCGAGGAAACTTTGTCAAAGCCCTTTAAGATGCTTCATTACAACTCGGAAAAGAAAAAGCAGTCCACTACACCCGGGCACGTACATGTTCACGCAAACCCAACCTCATGCTCTGCCGGCCCCACAAGCAAAACGCAGAACTCGAAACACACCTCAAGAGTGTGGCCCTGGTCACTTGACAGATTTGGAATTGGAACTCACACTTTTCCATAACTGTACTAAAGGCCAGTGACATCCTGGAATGTTCCCAATCTGGAAAGAGAATTTTCCTAAGGAGGTAAAAAAGGTCTAACAGATTATACAACCGTTTGCTACCTGGCCGTGGTGAAAATGCTATTGGCAGGATATAAGGAAAAAGACCTTAGTTTCTCTTTATTTCTTGTAGTTAACCCCTAACATTGTGCTCTGACCAAGACAAGAATCCTTTCAAGACTTTACACACAAGCAACTACTACTTGTGGTGACGATTTTTTTGTGCACTACTAGCCAAGAATCATTTAATGGGGTGAGAGTCTGGAAGACAGATATGGAAAGTAATTCTAGTTCTGCCTATCTTATTATATATAAAGATTGAAAGAACCACACTATTCATATATTCCTTACAACCCAAATTTATGGTCCAATATTATTATTCTCATTCACAACAGTAGGCAAGCGCTCCTTTATTTTATTTATTTATTTATTTCTTGTTTGTAGCAGGAGAGCGCAAAGGGACACATTAACCCATTGAAGCTGCCAGGCCTTAAAGCTTTCACAGCTTCTCCATACTTATCATTTCCATGGCTTCAGTCACCAAACAGGTTTCATTTCAAAAATGGGTCTCTTTAGTTTCCTGCAGTTTGAGGTCCAGGGCCACCCCTGCTGCTTTCAGTGTGCCTGAAGCGAAGTCCAGCCGAGCGCGCAGAACAATGCGCGTTCTCTGCAAGGGTTAAGATCAGTAGGATGCTCTATACTATTCTTGTACCCTGGACATAGGACAGGCAAGATGTGGTATCCATGTGAAGACCTGAAACAGGATGACGGTCTTTCTCAGACATGAGTCTACTATTTTTTCAGACGTTACAGCCACCAAGAGCTGAAGGACAGAGCCCCCTGGCCCTGGAGGCTGGTTCGTGGGCTGGGAGACAGAGGAGACGTGACACAGAGATGGAGTCCAGTCCAGGGGAAGATGGGTTAGGAGTCAAACGCCAGGGTGTGACTTTCAAACTTTTTATCTCATAGCTGATTACTAAAATTCCAAGGCACATCAAAAAATATATTTTTTGCTGATCTGACCAAAAAAAAAAAAAAAAAAGGTATAATTCTGATTCATTCACACTACATGGATAATGTTGTGTTAACTATTGTTATTTTTTTAATCTGACAACACAAGGGAACGGAGGTCAGTGCCCCTGACTAAGCTCAGGCCCGGCCTGCTTAAAAAATTCCCGTGGTGCGCTGTCTCAAAACCACCGCAGCAGGGCAGAAGCAAACCTGAGCCTGAAGGGAAGATGCCACTTTCAGAAGTCATTCCCTCTAGTGACGAGGAGACGCACGGAGAAAGAGGCTCACCTGCACGGAGCACAGCATCGCGAAAGCATTAGCTCCTCCCTGCCTAAGTTTTCACCCTTCTCGGGTGAAATGAGAGAATTTACTGAGACTCTCACAATGCTGATTCCATTTTTCTAAGGTTTACATGCCCTTTCAAAATGAGAAGACCAAGCCAGCAGATGACAGAGACTTCTCTAATGCCCTTCCTTCGGCACACGCACACAGAGGCAGCGATCCCATGCCTAACGGCAGAAGTTTCTGGCCCATCAGAGCAAAGCCCTTGGAGACCCGACTACACCAGTCGTCGTGCGAAAGGAGGGAGAGTGGACTGGGGGAAACGGCAAAGGTGGGGCTGGCAAAGTCACGAGGAGGTCAAGGTTCCATGTCACAGGGATGGACTTCAATATCCTATGGCTGTAGAAACCCACTGAAGGCTCTCCCATTCCTTTCAGCGCTGCAGTGAAATTCATCGTATTTTTAAAAGCCATGGGCAGCAGTTTAAAATATGGGCGATTAGAGGCACACAACCCTGCTAGGCGGCCACTGCAATGCCATCTCCGGAACAGACGTGAAGAGCACAGGGGCCAACCTGGCTGTGAGGAGTGAGCGCCAGAGAGACGCTGGGCTCCCCGCACTGGGGACAGAGTGAGGCGGAGCAGTTAACTGAGATACAGGACAACCCCCCACTGGGGAGAGAAGAAAGAGAACACAGCAGGGAGAGACTGGCTGTGGTAGCGGGATTAAGCCAGTTCTGCTGAAAAGAAAACCTAATAATGTCCCGACAGAGAAAGGAGCAGGTGGGAAATAAGGTCCTGGAGGGGGTGGGAAAGGAGGGCCAGGGGGCTCCCAGGCATTGGAAAATGAGACACTTGTGATTACGGAATACCTAACACACACAGCCCTGAAATACATGTCCAACAGCAGTGTCAGACTGTGAAACTCGCCAATGGAAACGGGCCAGCAAAAGCAGCCGAGGTGGGGGGGGCAGTGCTTAAAAAACCTAGACTTAAGGTTACAAATCAACACAAAACTTCAAATGTAAAACAAGGACGAGACCCATCCTTCTTCTCACTTTCAAGGAGCCTATCATATAAAACTAGCATGGAAGATACGGAGTGAGAACATTTGGTTGAAGTGATGGGATCTGGGGCAAGCTGTCCAGCTGAAAGTTCTGTAAGGATGAAAATATTCACTGTGGATATTGTCCAGTACGGTAACTGCTGTCCACACAATGACCAGTCAGCACTTGAAAGGTGGCTAATGTGACTAAGGAACTAAATTTTAAATTTTTACTTAAGTTTCATTTAAACTCAAATAGCTCCACATGGCCAGCAGCTGTCTGACCGCTGTACCGTACAGCACAGGTCTACTGTATTTTTTCTTTCTCCAGTAATCCTAGGTACCAGACTGTAGTCCTTATTTTGTTTGCTCCTTGGAGCTTTTAAGCCCTAAGGCAAAAATAAAGATGACCTCATATGGTTTACCTGCAGGCAGGGGAGGGGAAAAGCTGACCCCCAAAGTAACTTACTTAGCTGTGATTCTTCCAAATGTTTATCAGGTTCAGTGTAAAACGGGAAATAACCCTTAAAACCAACAACAGAGGGACGTCTCCTAAACTAGACTTCCTCCAGGTGAGCCATCACCACCCTGCCCCGTCTCCCCGAGACCTGCTCAGGCCTGGTCCTATCTCAAACATGACACTGTGTGAAAACGTGAGAAAATATTTTTAAAGTAAGATCAAGATTAAAAAGCAGGTATTGCTTTCTAAATGCAACTTGAAATGCCTTTGGAATACGGTGATTTTCAAAGAATGAAAGCATAATTTAATGTCGCTATACACTTGATTTTTTGTAATTTAAAATTATTTAAAAATATATATACAAGAAAGAAAATAATCAACTACTTCCGGCCAAGATGGAGGCGTAGGTGGAAACACTGTACCTCCTCTCACAACCAAGATTAAGGACAACAAATATTTATAAACAATAACACAACCAGAACACAGAAAATTGAAATACGGAAGTCGACAACCATTCAATCCTACCAGTAAGAGGGGCGGAGTCGGCAGGTGGCGGAGAGGGAAAGCGGCAGGAAAACGTGGTGGCTGCCAGGCTCGGGAGTGCCAGGCGGCGTAGGTGGCGTAGAGCTTGCAGACCCCAGACGCGGGGAGGAGACGAGCAGAGCACAAAGGGCACGCAGGGCAGTTGGCCAACTGTGGACACACGTACGCGTGCAGATAAACTAGGCAAGCGCGGGCAGTGAGACGGACCGCACAGCGCAGGGCCCCAGCGACCGGAAATAAAGCCTAAAATCACCGATTGAAAAGGTGCCGGGAGAGGCTCCCAGCCTCACAGGAGAGGTCGCTGAGGAGACCCGCGGGGTCCCGGAGTGTGCATAGGCCCTCCCACCTGGGAACCAGCGCCAGGGGGGCCCAGTTCGCTTGTGGGAGGCAGCAGAGGGGACACAAATCCGAGAGAGCGTGGAACGGGCGCCATTGTTCCCTCTCCGCCCCTACAGACAACGTCACAACTTGGCGACTAGGCTGCGCAGCCCTGGTGAACACCTACGGCTCCGCCCCTCATACGCAACGGGCGCCACCTGACCAAAAATGACTCAAACACAAGAAAAGCTCAGAGTCCCAGAGCCAATACTTTTAAGCAAGCAAGAGATAGCCGACCTATCAGATGCACAGTTCAAAGCACTGCTGATCAGGATGCTCACAGAATTGGTTGATTTTGGTCGCAAATTAGATGAAAAAATGAAGGCGTTGATAAGTGAAATGATGGAAAATGCACAGGGAACCAGTAGTGATGGGAAGAAAACTGGGACTCAAATCAATGCAGTGGACCAGAAGGAAGAAACAAACAACCAAGCAGAAAAGAATGAAGAAACAAGAATTCAAAAAAATGAGGAGAGGCTTAGGAACCTCCAGG
>PVKM010050349.1:0-10735 GCA_004027735.1 Carollia perspicillata
TGGGAATGACCCTAGCATCTAAGTCACTCAATGGAAGGCCTTCCGTATACATATAACAATTTGCATATGACTTTCCTAAGTCACCGGCAGTCTGACATAAGGCAGGACTAAATTGTAGCTATCCTTTGAAAGTTTCAGAATCCCCTTTCAAGAAAAATGAATAAATATTGACTACCTGTTAACCATTAGTGGACACTTAGCCTTTTTGTCTTTACCCACCATGCAAAATCCTGGGTTTGAGATCCTCTGACACTTAAGAAGTTATCTTGCTGTGGGCCTGAGAACCAAAGATTCACTGGCTCGATTCCCAGTCAGGACACATGCCTGGGTTGCGGGGCCAGGTCCCCAGTAGGGAGCGTGTGTGAGAGGCAACCACACATTGATATTTCTCTCCCTCTCTCCCTCCCTTCCTCTCTCTCTAAAAATAAATAAATAAATAAAAATCTTATAAAAAAAGAAGTCATCTTGCTTCCAAACACAGGGGAATTTGTTGGCTCGGACTTGATATTCACTGTCAGACAAGAAGAGTTGGGCATCTAATATAATTGCCTTTGTTTTAAAAGGTCCAAGCTTTTATGGATGCATTTGGTACAAAACAGTAAAAGGACCAAAGCTTTTGGTCAATGCCTAGGGGAAAACCCATGACTAGAGCACACCTTTCTTCTGAAATTTCCCTGATTGGGATGTAGGAAGTGCAGTCCTTCTGAAACCTGGAAAAAGAAGGAAGCATGTGTAGACGACAGAGGATGGTCGGCACAGTTAAATGTCAGGCGTTATGTAGGTAGTTCATAGGGTTATCTCATTTAATCCTCCCCCAAATTCTATAAACTATGGCAGTGTGTATTTCCCAAAGAGAGAGCCTGAGGCTCAGAGAGGTTATATAATTGGCCAAGATTTTAATTGGGGCAGATCTGCCTTCCTTCCAGCCTGTTGCCTTTCATCTGTGCTTTGTGGAATTCTGTTCAGATAACACCTGATGCATTAGACAATTAAACAATGATATCCCAATCTGTAACTTTTCTAAAAACTAAAATTGTACCTTTTAGTAGCAGCAATCATCTGTCTTTGGCCCTTGGGGCAATGGATTGAGAAGCCTTGGGGATAAGGGGACTAAATGATAGTGGAAAAAAATACAATAAAAAAGTTAACTTAAAAAGATAAATTTTTTTTTAAAAAAGGAGCTTTGGGGAGGTAGACCTACTGTTTACCAAAGCTGGGTAGCCCTGGGCGAACCACTCCCAGTCATCATCAGACATCAGTTTCCTCAGCTCCCAAATGGGAATGATGGTAACAATGAAGAGCACTAGAAAAGGAAGAGTAAAAATTTAGATCGTACAGGTATTTGAACCCAGGGTCTGTCACATACAAGCTGTGTGACCTTGGGGAAGTTAGTTAAATTCTTTAAGCTTCAATTTCCTCATCTGAAAAATAAGAATAACAATAGTACCTTCCTCAGAATATTGTGGCAAAGGTTAAATTAATGAAAGACTACAGGCAGGTAAATGTTTGGCACAATGATTAGAAGTTTGTAAGAACTTAATAAAAATTAGCTACTGTTATTATCCACACTGACTGATTTACAAGATTGTTGTCACTCTTGAAACTTAAAGCAATAATATGTATGGAATGTGTTTTGTAAACTGTAAAGTTTACTCTGTTGTGTTACTCATCCTTAGTGATGGTAATAGTTGTGGTTGGAGTAGTGTTTACTATTAATGCTCTTCTTTGCAGTTATGTGCTAAGAAAGGCTGAATGAGTCAGCTACTTTTTATCCTGGAATACAGAGATTTGAACAAAATATTTTTGGATATTAGGAGCAAAATTTACTCCAAATTCACTCAAATTAGACACCACAGGTGAAATAAACATTTAAAGAAGAACACATGAGATTGTGCTCTCAACACAGTGATCTCCCCCAGCCAGTACTGGGGCCACCCAGCATTTATTTCTAGGCCAAGTGTTCATTCTAATCGTTTCAGCTGAAAAAGTGCAGCAAAAAACAGCCTGAACATCAGAGAGCAGCCAGAGCCAGGTTTGTGCATGAGCTTCCACTGCAGCTCACTGCTGTCCCCACTGGAAATATGGTGTGCCCAGCTCTTCAAAAGTAGCTTGAAATGCTCCACAAGGAAATGAGGACAGCTGATAAAACAGGCCAGTCCCTTTCCAGAACAGGTTTGTCAAGTTGTGGCCCGTGTGCCAACACTTCCTTCTCCCATCCCCATGGCAGACATCACTAACCTGATATCATTTCTTCCTGCTGTCCTGAGACAGAACTTCAGACTCCTTCCCAACAAAGCACACTGGGAAAATGTTGCCGAAAGATTGGAGTTTTCACAAAAGGTAAAATCCAATAGTAATCCCACACTATAGTACTAGCCTAGTAGCCATCCAACATCTCTAAGGAAGGTGGCAACGGCAGACCTTGTTGATTGTCTACCTAACAGTCATTCTCCTGTTTTTCCTCTATCTTGGTAGTCTACATTGCAGTATGGAGGCCAAAAATGTCAGGAAATCAGTTTCCCAGGCTCCTCTGCAGCAAGGACATGGGCGTATGTCCCAATCCTGGCCAGTGGAATACAAGGGGATGTTTCCTGTATAACTTCTCGTGCAAGATTTTCTCCCTGGTAAAAAGAGATGTGCAGGGAGAACACCACTTCTTGTACATGGGGCTTGCTTGTGTGAAGATGTGACGTGTAGGATTGTGGCCATCAGCTCGTAAGCCTGAGGGGCCAAGCCTAAAAATGGAAGCCAATGGAGATGGAGAAGAAAGATGGAAAGCACCTGGAGCATTAATAGCCTTCTTTTGGCTACATTTAGCAAATTTGGAACTACTTAGTTATGGAATTCTCATGATATGGGAAAATAAGTCCTTCTAGTTCAAACCACCTTTAGTTGGAATACTATTACTGCAGCCAAAAGTATTCTTCCTAATCTCACATAATCAGTGCAAAAGCTGATTGCTCCAATCGCTCACTCTCCCAGCTTTCTGCACAGTTCAGAATGGGCCTATCAGCTAGGCCCCCTGATCCCATGCACCCATGGCAACCCTCGAGTCAGAAGCCAGTGGTGTGAAGAGACAGAGATGGTGCAGAATCCATGCTAGCGAAGGAGGCAGCGGCATCTAGGGCCTCATGATGCCCAACATCAGGAGTGCCTCTGCTGCAGCCACAGTGGCAATATCTGAACTGGGTCGGGGTAGCAGGTCCCTGGCTGCATTGCTTCCAGGCCTGGTTCTCCATCCTTCCAAGAGTTTTTGAGGTTGTCAATAACTTTTTAATAAATTCTCATTGTGCTTAAAACGGCAAAATTGGTTTCTGTTGCTTACAGCCTAGATTACTGACTGATACAATAACCCACATTCATTGTTAGCAAGCTGCCGTTCGCCATCTATGAGCATAGAAACAGACACACCACTAAACCCTACTGTGTAAAAAATCAAAACATTTTTTTCCTTTATATATCTGAATTCCCATGGTGAGGGAGGTATAAAATTCAATTACATCATTAAAATAATATTCCAAAAACACACATGAAGTAATTTCTACTTCCTGGAAGGAAACAAGAGCTTAGCTCTTGTGCCCTTTGTGGTTGCTCAGAATGTGCACAGTGACCCACTTAGCACAGTGAGAGCTTCCTCCCCAAAGCACAGGGGAGAGGCAGCCAGCTCAGACCCTCCCCGCCCCCTTAGACGCCAGTCCCATCGTCAGCTCCAGGTATGGTTGCCTCCTTCTTTCACACAAACCTTATGCCGTGGAGGCTCCTGAGACTTTGGTGTGCGGTGAACTGAGTAGGTTTTGGTAACAGCTAGTTTTCTCCTGACACAATTTCAAGTTCTGTGACCGATGAGGCTCTAAGTGAAGCCTCCCCCCTTTCAGGTTCTTATGCTACTTGGACCTTGATAGTAGATGAGATGCCTGACACTGACCCTTTAACTTTCTAGTGATCTCTACATTGAAACTACTGCCACATGCTGACTTGCCTCAAATCTTAATTTTCTGCTGCTCTCCTCATCTCCAACTTTCTTCTTCTCAGGTTGATCAATAATAATGAAAATAACAATAGCCCATTTTTATTAAGTACGTCTGATCGCCCTTTCTACATGCTAAATGCTTTATATACATTATTTAATTTAATCCTCTTATCTCCTCTGCAAAGCGTTTTTACATAGGAGGAAACTGAGATGCAGGGCAGTTAAGGTCACTTTGATTAGTTATCTTTTCATAAGCCCATGCTTGATCTCCCAGACGGAATCCTTGAAGGCAGAAGAAACTAAGTAATATTGATCTTTCTAAAATGCACAGTGTTAGAAATAATGCATTGGGTTGGTCAGTCGCTCTGTCTTTTAATACATATCATGTAGAAGGATAAGAAAGGTTGACTTTACAAGGGAGTTAGTGCTGCACTGCAAAGGGTTAAACAATAGGCCCTTTAAGGGGCAAAGATCTGATTTGTTCTGTGCCTGTATCCACTGTGCAGATGCTCCCACGGCCCTGATTTCAAGCTCCACTGTGAAGGCACTGCACAGAGAGGTACACGGTCGGTCCTCCTGAGCCAGTTGGTAGAGGCTGGCTCCAGCAGCTCACTAGCTCTGGGGGGTGCACAGGGTTCTAGCCCAAAACTTTCTTTGACTGTCCGTGTGCTATTTTGGTTCTGTGATCTTCTTGTAGTTTCTCAAAAGCACACGACTTGGAAGAGTTTGCTAAGGGGGCTGTAGGTAATTTACCTAAATCTTACTCTTACACAGAAGTTCATTCTGGTCATGGCTGTACCCACTCAGCATAGGACATCCCCCTCATGCAGTCATGTTTAGGCAGAGGGAAGTAATGTGACCCATGGCAACCCCTGTTCATAAAAACAAACAGTTGAAGCAAAGCCTCTTGGCTATGACTTAGAGTAACAAGGTGAGGAATTTCTTCCAACAATGACTAACACTAAAGATAGACAAATCATGTCTGACCAAACACAAACTTAATGATAAGATATTCTTTCTGTCAGCTAGCAGATCTTTTCGTCATTCATTTATGTCTGAGTTGCTCTTGTTTAAATGTGAAAATAACAAAAAACAAAAAACACCTCTTGTTTCAGCCTCGATTAAACTTTCCACCAAGAGCAATGTATTTTAAGATGCTTATAATGAGAGCTGCTGGAGTCTTTGTTTCTGAAACAAGTGTACATAGAGCAATAAATAAATAATAGATTGTGTTGTTAGAAGGGGAATGAATTTTCTAATTTTTAGTAAGTTTAAAAATAGCTCCCAATCTTTTATCTCGTTAATAAAATTGAAAATAATGTTTGGCAGCTCAGTAATAGCATGACATCATAGGTATGCATGCTTGGGCCAGGGAACTCATCCATTCTTTCAACAAACTTTTATTGAATGTTTCTTAGGTGTCAGACACTCTGTAAGGACCTGGGGATATAAAGAAAAATACACTCAGGCCACTGACTTCAGGATGAAGTAAGTGGTTAAAGGATGTTTGGCCAGAGCCAGCCCACAGCCTGGGGGTTTATGGGAACACAGCCACAGTGATTCACTGACACATTGTCTATGGCTGCATTTACCATGGCAGCGTTGAGAAGTTGGAATAGAGACTGTATGTCCACAAAGCCTGAAATATTTAATTTGGCCCTTTTCAGAAAGAGTTTGCCAATCTCTGGTCTAGGAAGAGATAATGTAGGCTTAGGTTAAGGTGCTGACGATGGGAATAAAGATGCAGAGACAGAGCCTGATGAAATTTGGGAGAAGGGATCTGTGGGGCAGGATACGGGCAGAGTAGGGAGTGAGACCAAGGAAAGCACCCAAGTTATCGCTGGAGTCTGTGGGGAGGGACCTCTGCTTCCATGCTATCTCTTTCCCACACCCCATAGGCCTTGAGTACATGCCATGTCTAGAAACTCCTGGTGCCCAGTAGGGAAAACTATTTATATATTTTTCAAAAACACCCCTATGTGAATGTTAATGTGAATAACTTTTTGTTCTGGAGAGCTTGGGAAAATATGTGTAAAATAAACACCTCTTTTTTGAGTTAATAGTTTATTGGAATATTGTTAACTACTTTCTCTAATGTTGCCATAGGAATCAAAAGGAGGCCAGCCATTTATATAAAATATCGCATTATTGAATTTGGCAAGTTAAAATCTAAAAATGGTTTTTCATAATCATTATAATGACTCTACTAATCCAAAATCAATCACTATCAGATAATTTACACTTTAACAGATAAAAATTTGACAAAGTAGCAGCTAAATGACAATAAATCTTTGCTTTATTTCTTTACCTTAATTAGGAAATTAATGATAGGCTCGAGGCAGGTCAATATGTCTTCTATAAGGAAAGATGACCTTGAGGAGGTGTTCACTGTCAGCCCCGCTGTGACCCCCACGGTTCAGTAGAATGTGCAAAGATCCTAGATCTTACAAACATCACAAATCATGCCACATTAAGTCCACCAGTGCAAACTAACCTTATTAATGAGCATTCAACTCAACAAACATTATTGGGATCTCCTGGGTGTGAGGCCTGGCAGAGCCCTGCTCTGGGGTGGGAAAAAAGACCAGTTTGCCCTAAACAAGCTCTCTATCCAGTATAGAAAATCAGAAGTTCAGTGTGTATCCAAATAAGCCAAATGTGATCTATTCTAGTGTTCCATCTTCCCATCACACCTTCCCAATTCTTCTGTGAATAGCATGACCCTCCACCTATCCCTGCCCCCCCATGTGGTTTGAGTGGAAGCTGCCAAACAAAGATCGCCTTAGCTCTGGCCCAGCCATAGTGAGGGGTGCCAGCGTCCTTCCTGGGATTGGCTAAGCTGTTGCTGGGAGGGCAAAGCCCTTCCTCCCTGTGTGTGAAGCTATAGACTGGAGTCGAAACCCAGCTACCATGTGCTCTTTTTGTGGATGGAGTTAGGGACACTAAGGCTGATGACGCTCAGAGAGAAGCCAGGAGAGCTATGAACTCAGTCAAACCTCTGCTTTCTAGCATCCCTGCCCTTCCCACACTTTGGCTTTGAGACCAGTAAATTGCCCATTTTTGCATAAGTTAGTCTGAACTGGGTTTCTGGGGCACCAGGGAAGGTGTGACAACTGAGGACTTCCAGCTGAGGCCTGGAACAGAAAGAATAGGGTTTCTCTAGGCAGAGGTGAGGGACGGGTCCACCTGACAGCAGGTAGGGCATACTGTACCACACACAGGCTCTGACGGGAAGACAGGCCAGGTCTGATGTGACTGGACGTGTGCTTTGGGAGGCTGGAGAGGATGAGGAAAAAGAGAAACAATGGAAAGGCAGGTGAGCCGGGTTATTTGTGAAGAGCTTTGAATGCAGGGGAGGAGTTCCTAAAACTCGGGGTCAGGAGTGCTATTCTTCCAGCCTGACCCTGAGCAGAAGTTACCCTCGAGCACATGGCAATCTGTAAGGAAGCACTAGAGAGCTGAATGCCAGGTTTGGCTGGTTCTTCCCTCTCATTACGGGCCTCTCGTTCCTCAGTTTCTCTGTAATTAGGCCTTGCTTACCTATGCTGACCATCAGTGTCAATGATGAGCTATTGGGGAGGAATAAGCCATTTAACATGCACTCTATTCTAAAATACAGTATTTTGGTTGAATTATAATTTGCCTGTGGCTGCTGCTAATGATATAAATAAATAAATAAATAAATAAATAAATAAATAAATAAAAAGGGTCTTGCCCTTGGAATTCAAATGCTAAACTTGAAAAGTGCAGTTATGTGTGCTGTTCACAAATACAGTCCACCACTAAATATGAAGACATCTCAGGTTTCTTGCAGGAGCTGATCGCCTCTGTTGGAGCAGATCTTAGTAAAACGCAGTGCATGTTGTGAAAAGGGATTCTAAAAGTCTCAGAGTCCTACAAACGACTTCAATAACAAATAAAAATGGGAAGCAAACACGGGACTTCTCTACACTATTTTTGCAACTTTCTGAGAGCCTGTAATCATTTAAAAATAAACGTTTTTAAAATGGGACTGCGTCTGTGGTTAAAGTCATTTGGGAAATGCTGGGCACTGTATCCTCTTGTAGGAGATTGACAGAGCACATAATTTTCCAAAGTTCCTAGAAGTCCTGCAGCAAAATAACAATTCATTGAAGGTTAAGTGGACGGGGTTGGGTGAGGGGCGCAACTTAGGATTCACTTTCATATGTAAAAGCTACACGTGACATAGGTCGAATTGTTTGTTTTCTCAAGGGGATCCAGACCAAAAACAAAGTTTGGAGAGGCCATGGATCCAGATTAGAATTCACACAGGGCTCTTGGCTACCTCTTCTGAGAGGTATGTTGTGAGGCAGCCTGTCCTGCCAGCCAAAGACCATCTGCAGACTCTGACACCTAGCATCCTCACCCATCACAAACGTGTCACCTGTGAGGCCCAAACCCACGATGGTCTGCTGTCTCCCAGGAGGACACACGGGTGGGAGGTAGCCTGGCACATGTGTAGGAGAACGAGGACACCAGATGACCAGAGCAGAGAGGGCGACACGCTGTAGAAGTAGTGGGTACACAAATCAGGTGGACAAATAATGTGACCTATAGATAATAAGGTATTATGGGGGAATAAGATAGCTCTTAGCTTTAAGAAGCCTAATAGCTACTTGATTGGAAATATTGAGATAGATTAAACCAGGACAGAGAAGAACATGAATGCCTTATTTGGGCCACAAAATACCAAGAGAATTACAAGCAGAGAAATCACTGTTGTTTGGGGGCAATACTATCATGAAAGGCTCCTTTGAGGAAATACATTAAGATTAATGCATTTTTAAGAATGAATAGAATTTCAAAAGAAATGTCCATGATTATATCAGGTAAGTGTGCTGCCAGTTGTAAGGAATGGAAAACCCAACCAACAGCAGCATAAGCATTAGAGTCACTTCATTATCTCATATGATGTATGAAGGCCAATGCGTGAATCTCAAAACCATGCTAAGAAAAAAAACACACCTCAAAGACTACATTCTAGATAACTCCACTTATGTGACATTCTAGTAAAGGTAAAAGTATAGCAACAGAAAACAGCAGGGTTGCCAGGGGCTGGGGTAGGGGGAGAGGACTGACTATAAAAGGGCACAAGGCAACATTTTTGGGGGGATGGAAATGTTCTGTATCTTCATTGTGGAGGTGGACACACTGCTGTCTACATCTGTGAAAAGTCATAGATCTGCATACTTAAAATGGGTTAAATTTTTGTGCATACCTTAATAACACTGGTTGATTTTACTTAATTTAATTCAATTGATTTATTTTATCCTCACCCAAGGACAATTTTCCATTGATCTGAGAAAGAGAGGGAGAGAAAGAGAAACATCAATGTGAGAGAAAAACATCGATTGGTTGCCACGCAGCCTGAAACCTAGGTATGTGCTCTAACTGGGAATTGAACTGGCAACCTTTCCATGTATGGGACAATGCTCCAACTAACCGAGCCTCATAGGCCAGGGCTGATTAATTTTATTTTTAATTACGAAAGAGTATATATTTATTGTAGAAAACTTGTGAAATACAAAAAATTCTAAAGAAGAACATTAGAATCATTGATAGGATTGAAGCATGTTTTTTTAGTATTTGTTTTAATAGAATTGGGATGACACTTTTAATGTTTTATAATCTCTTCTAAAACTTTAATTTTACTGCTTTAGGAATATTTTGTCGTAGGGATGTATCAAAAGTAACTTCGCAGCCCCCATTTGGGAGAATTCCAGCTTCTGCTCTTGTCCACTGTGTCAGTGCCCTTACAGAGACTCGTAATATCCCCTAAGTGGGGCATTTGGAGAAAGGACCGACATTCTTAGCACTCTTGACACACCTAGTGGCATGCTCTTTTGGTGCTCCTCATGGATGACAAGTCATCACTCTTGGAAGGGGAAGTTTATTTTTAAGTAATTGAAGTGCGTGTGGAGCCATGTCTCAGGAAGAAGGAGATGAGCAAACTGTAGAATGCTATATGAGTAATATGATCATACTTCTTGAAAATTCCATAAACTGCTTCTCAAGGCAATTTCAGAAGGAGGGGCTCCAGAGTCACGCTAACCAATCAACTGATGAAGTGCACAGCCTCACAAGACAACCCCTTTGACGAACAGTTCTCCTGTAGATAGAAACATTCCACACATTTGCCCCTTTGCTAATATGTCAGTGTTATAGTGTCATGCTTACATCTTGGATACATGTGTACTTGTATATTTGTATAAGATTGATTTCTTCATATGTATATGGGTCATTTACTTATTTACACAAGTACTGTATACCTTGCCGTGGTGGGAAAAGGGTGGCAGAATTTTCTGGACTCACTGCCACACTCTCATTACGACTCAGTTGGAGGGCATGGAGCCCACGCTTGTAAGAACTGCTCATTTTGGCTGTGAGTCATTGGGCCTCGCCAGGCTTGTCCGTCACCACCTGGGATGAATAACCTGGGAGTTTTACACTTCTGAGTGTCAGCCCTCAGGTGGGCTGTTTCAGCACAGGCCTGCTTTCTCCCAGACGCATGTGTTCGTTTCATATTGGATTAGGGGTTCATCCTCCAGCAGTATGACCTCATCTTATTTACATCCTTAAAGACCCCATTTCCAAATAAGTTCACACCCACAGGTATCTGCGTTACAATTCAATCTGTGTTTTGGGAGGACACAATTCAACTCAAAATGACTTCGCTTTCCTTGTCCAGGTCAAGGCAACTTTTTACAATTTCTGTTCATAATCAAAACCTTTATTATAAACACA
>PVKM010050350.1:0-10730 GCA_004027735.1 Carollia perspicillata
TCGGTAAATAGTTCTTTCAACAACTGTGGGCAAATAGTTCAAAAACCGTGGCATCTACTCTGCGCCAGGTTAGCACTGGTTCTGGGTGTGCGGGTTTAGCAAGACAGAGCCAACCCCTCTCTCATGGAGCCCCCGTGTGGTTGGGTAAGTTATGGTACAGCCATTGAACCAAATGACACATTGCCAAAAATATATTGGAAGACTTCCTGATGTGGGGAGGTGCCCATGACGTAAGGCTGAGCAGAAAGCACGGGTTACAAAAGTATAAGCTCAACTTTATAAAAACTACAACAATAACAAAAGACACTACAATATGCACTGAGAGCAGATTTCTCACCGTGGACGGTTCTGACTTCCCATTGCCGTGAGGGACTGCCCTGCGCACTGCGGGATGTTTAGCCGAAGCCCTCGATGCCAGTAGCATCCCTTCCCCCACAACTGTGGGAACCGAAAATACAACGAGGTCTTGCCAAATGTCCTTCGGGAAGGGGATGTCCAATTACCCCACTGCCCCCTTGAGAACGGTGAACTTAGAGAAAATAGACTAAAACAATGTTGTTCAAACTTGGGAAGTCATAGACCCCTGGGAACATGTTGGTCAAAGCCCCAGAAGCCCCTCCCGCCAGTTTAGGACACATTCCTTTGTGGAGGGAGGCAAGTATAGCCAGTTCAGTGATATCGGCACCGACCACTGAAGGTACAAATGTTTGGGTATGAGGTCACCGTTCAAATGATCCAAAATAAGCCTATTTTAATTCTTCTGGATTCTCAGATGAATAAAGACATAATTTTGAAATTTTTGTGCAGAACTCTTGGATGTTCAAGAACAAGTCTGTTCACCCCATTTTAAGAAACACTACTCTAAATGTTGTTCCTGATTTTTTCTAGGTGATAGGATTATGGCTCATTTAAATTTTGTTCTTCATAATTTATCTTGTTTGCACTTCTGACTAAAATGAATATAGGATACTGTTACAATATGGAAAATAGTAACACGCCCAATATTTTGAAGATGCTTCTTGCTAGTCATCCTTAATGGGTTTTGTTCAGGCTCGTTCCAACTATGAGAATAAGCAGTTATCTCTGCCAACACCTGTTACCCGTTTACTCACACGCTGTTTGTGCATCTGTCCACTCACATATCCCTGCAGCAGCTGTCTGCAGAGGAGCTACCGCCCCAGTACCGTCTTAGGTACTGCAGGACATCAACGATAACAAAGTACCCAATGTCCCTAAGTTCCAGGTTTTCAACAGTAGGTGGGGACCGAATTATTGGTTGTGCTTTTTTGTTTAAACTTGAAACAGCGCTCTTCTTCCACGAGTCCCACTTACCGAAAACATTAATGGTTTTAATAATTCTGTATTTGAGCACTTTCTGTGTTCCACTTAATGTAGTGGGTAGTAAGCATTCTACATGCAGCGTCTATTCCATAAAATAATACTTTGAGACAGGCAGTGTTGTACTTCCCAAATCACGGAGCAGGAAGAGGTGGGGAGGAATCTTGGAAAGGAGGGCTGACGGATTCTGAGGAACTTGCCCAAAATGACACAGTCGGTAAGGGCAGCTTTGCAGACACACGCGGCCTGCTCTAGTGCTGTTCTTTACTATGGTGGAAGGTAATTCGAGATGTAGAATAATAGAAATATTCCCAAAACTACAAAATAACGATCTTCCAATGAAGGTTGAGAATTTATGGTTGTACTGTGGCATGCCCAATTCAAGCAACATTTTCTTCCTCCAAGAAAATAAAATCTGTAATGACATAAATAAAAACTTTCAGCTAATTATTTTATACAGAGTTTAAAAATGTTATTGAAAATACATTAGAAAGAACCTAGCCCGAACCACAGTGGAATGGCTTAGTAAATGATAGTATATTCTTATTATGAATTATTATATAGGTACTAAAAATCAGGTTTTTGAAGAATTTCCAGGATAATAGGAAAAATGTACAAAAATGGTATTCTAAGATAAAAATATAAAATTATTTAAAAGATTAAAATTTAAATAAAATAGAAAATATACTGTATATCTCAAATCATGTTTTATGATGTGTATAGTATTATTATGGTTACATGTTTTAAATTGTGTTTAACACATTTGATTACATATACATGCACGCACACATGTACAGTGTGCACGTGCATACATGTTTACATGCATACACGGGTATATTACACAAATACACACACCCACAGCACACTCACACCACAAAGAACTATACCAGCGTTCTAGTGGAGATTGTCTCTGGATGGTAGGATTATGGAGCACTTTCATCTTTTAAACTTATTTTAAGCAATAAGTGTGTATTACTTATGAAAAACAATGAATATTTAAAATTACACTATCTATTTGCCATGGTTTTAATTTTAAATGCATGACACACAGAATTGTAAGCATTACATCACAATATATGGATGAGGGTCTTCCTTGTTTTAAATTTTATTTCAAAATAAAGTTCATATGAAATTCCTATTATCTTGATTTTTTTTTAAGGGTGAGGTTGGCCAACAAGGTTCTCCTGGACCAACCCTGCTGGTGCAGCCACCGGATTCTAGTCTCTACAAAGGAGAGAAGGTAATTCCCTATCCCCACGCGACTTCGGTAAAGCACGATTCAATAGCGTAGCCGATATTGCCTGAACACGCACGTGTGCCAGCCAGGTACCGGGCACCCACACGTGCCACTGCACGAGTCCCAAAGCAATCATAACAGGTTGGTTCTATTATTAGCCCCATTGTACAGAGTTGGAAAGGAGGCTTGAGAAAGGTACCATTGTTTTCAGGTTCACAGAGACCTAGTGTGGGCTGCCAAATTGTGCCCCATTAATACTGATTTTGACATGTGGGCTGAAAAGACCCCTGGAAGTCCAGCTGTCCTTCAGATGTCACATCTGGGCTGATGCTTTGATCACTGAAAGGGAAACTGATGCATAGAGCTGGGCACGTAATCGACTCTTGGCAAACAAAGGTCAGCCCCTCTGTCAGCCTGCAGTGCTGATATTATGGATGCCACGTGCAGCTTCTGTGGGCGATTTTCAGTTACTGGATTAACTTTCAATTTGCTCAGAATGAGACATTCCTCTCAGTGGCTGCATTCCCAGAGTGCGTCTGTGGCCCTGGCTCCGGGGTCATCCCCGACCTGTGCCCCACAACCCCACGGCGCTGCAGCTCCCACACAGCACCAGCCTGGACAGGGTCGGGTTTGTAAGTGCTCTTGGATCCCGGTTACCAATGAGCGACGGTTGCAGAGGAGGCTCTTATTTTAAAACTTAGTAAAATGGGTGTTGGAAGAGGCAATTTCTGAAAGAGATGGAGTTCGATATGTTAAATCCTAAGAACAAGCCAGATCACAGTCACTCTGATTTTTAGGGTGTAAAAGGAATGCCGGGAATGATCGGACCTCCGGGACCTCCAGGACCCAAGGTAACTTATTGAAGTAGCTTTTGAAACTTGTATGATGCGCTCTCTTAATTTTTAAGGAAACATCTTTGTGTGTGTTTTTTTATCATTGCTTTAAATGTCAATATATGTTACTAGAATTTTTCACTATCTTACTATAATCCTGTAGTATTGGGGGGAGTCAAACTCATTTTCACTGGGGGCCACATCAGTCTCGCGGTTGCCTTCAAAGGGCCGAATGTAATATTAGGGCTGTATGAATGTAACTACTCCTTAACTAGGGGCAAGGAGCTCGGTGGTGCTACCAGGCAGAAACACGGTGCCAGGCTGGATTGAAACAAGGTGGAGGGCCAGATTCAGCCCAAGGGCCTTGTGTTTGCCACCTGAGCTATGGTGTGTCTGCTCTAAAGTGGTGTTTTCTTTAGCTGAATGGCAATCATTTTTATTTCTCACTTTGTTTTTGCATCCTCTATTGCTGAAACACTGTCGTTTGAACCCCTGTAAATGTTATCGTCTCTTAAAGGGAGAACCTGTTGTTGGGGAAAAAGGAGAAAAGGGAGTTCCTGGCTTCCCAGGCCCTCGGGTAAGGATGCTCCTGCCACCCTTAGCTCCAGTGAGTTTGGAGGCAGTTCTCTCTCACAGTTTTATGAAACTAGATCGCTATTCATGAGAGCTTAAAAGGGGGCTTGTCTCAAATGGGAACAATATATTTTTGACAGCAAGAACTGTGTAAGAGCTCAGAGTCCCGGAACACCGCTTCCCTGGACATCATCACCTAGATCAAACAGGCAAGCAGCGGGCAGAAGAGTTGGAGGGGAGTAACAGGACTGTGGCGTCCCCTGCCTGGCTTGGTGTCGGTGTGAGGGCAGCTGGCAGTCGTCCATTTAAGCCTATTTGATAAAGGGAGACACTCATCTGGGGGCGGGAGTAGAAAAGCGGCACAGAATTGGACCTCAGACATTGCCCCCACGTCACTATCGTCGTCATCCCCGTTCATAGAGCAGCTGTGGAGGCCAGACCGCAGTGGGCATGGCCATTGGGTTTACCTGGCTCTAGATTGAGTACTGGATGGGACCACCTTGGATTCCACTGTGGTTATTATCGCCGATCACGCACGGAGCAACGGTTCATCTCTAGGGAAGCTGTATTGCGATGATTCCAAAGATATTTAGCCCGTGCAAGCCTTAAGTGAAATATACTAAAATGGAAGAATAATACCCACAAAAAATACGTTCTCAATTTAAAGCATGGTGAGGGCATACATTTTTTAAAAATAAGACTAGAGACCCATTAAAATAGTAAATATTATAAAGAAATGGACTCTATATTTGTATCCATGTATTCAACTACCTTTGAAGATGAGATTAAATGTCCATGGAGCAATTTCACAACATGAAATGTGGTTCCTTGAACTGGCGCATGCATTTTGATTTAATTCTGTTGGCGTTGATTTTTGTGAATTCAGGGTGAGCCCGGCTCCTATGGATCTC
This sequence comes from Carollia perspicillata, assembly GCA_004027735.1. Taxonomy (NCBI): domain Eukaryota; kingdom Metazoa; phylum Chordata; class Mammalia; order Chiroptera; family Phyllostomidae; genus Carollia; species Carollia perspicillata. The sequence continues at coordinate 4,893 of PVKM010050350.1, forward strand.
CAGGTTTTCCAGGATTAAAGGTAAATGTTCGCCATATGGAGATGATAAATTCATTTTAATTAGCAAATGCAATTGAGTGCCGTTCAAAAGCCGGGCCAGTGCACGCAAACGTGCACACGGTAATTGGAGCGGGAGACCCGTTCGCTTTGCGAGTTATGTGATTCAGCTGTGGGCGCAAAAACTGAAGCACAAAATTCCTACGACCCCCAAAGCAGCTTTAAGATGTTAATATTTTGCACAGAATCTCTGCGAGCATGTCTCGTTCAAATTAAATGAGAATAAGATAATTTTTTGATTTAATTTAATTTTGTAATTTAAAAATTACATTTTTTAATAGAAGGCATGTTTCTGGTTACTTACAGGGGGAAAAAGGATGTCCTGGAAGCCCTGGGCCACCTGGACTTCCTGGCCCAAAGGTACGAGAGTGAACCCATGGGAGTGTCACCTGACAAAGTTCTGCAGCCCTTATGTTATCTAATATATTTTTTTAAATATTTCAAAGAATGATCTGAAATGTAACTTTTGAAAGAAACAGAGTTAATTTCGTATGTGTTATTGTATTGCCCGTGGTAATGATTACGTTTTACATTTGAGCACTGAACCTTTTGAAGGTGAATAATAATGAAAGTTTCAAGAATTCAGTGGGGATCAAATAGCATCGTGATGAAAAGCAGAGGGAACCGGGGAGAGCTCTTTGCTTTTACCGGCACTGAATTTTTTCTTTCGTCTGCAACCTGTGTGACCTCACACGCAGCACTGGGCCAGGACAAGCCATGGTCGTATTAAGGGGACACAGTGAAGGGGGGCCATGGTTGCTGCCAAAATGTAGCTTCAGGTCTTGTAAGTGAATAAACTATTTGTCTTCGAGTGTCAAGTTAGACATTAACGCTCACGGTCTATTTATGAACCCTTCATGGTTTCCGAGGTATTTAATTTATGAGTATGGAATAAGTTTTTTGATGTTCACAACATTTTTTTCTTTTGAGGCAACTTTGCCAGTTGGTTATTTATTACTGCTTGTAGGTAGAAAGTCTGTTTTTTCCTGGAACTCCATGAACTATTCATTTCTCTTGTCAGCCTATAATCTTGTTTCTTATATGAATATATTCTTGGTCCTTCTAACATTTATTTATTGCTAGGCAACATGAGAAAAATATTAATATTTCTAAGAAAAGCCAATGAATGAATGATTTCAGGGGGATACTGGAGATCGTGGGCTTTCAGGACCGCCAGGGATTGTGATGACTCCACCGCCTCCATTCAAAGGTTTGTGCTTCATTCAGTCCCCCCATTAATTACTTGTAAATGCGGTTTCAGTGGCCCTGACAGAAGACTTGGGCCCAGGATTTCCACGGTTTGCACCTTAGGCAGGTTAACTCCATGAACTTTAATGTGAGTTTGTAATTAATTATACAGGCGCAGGTAGGGGTGTGCATTGGTTCATCTCTATTGGCATAAGACATCAAATTTTATTTTAGTGTGTAAGCTGCATGCTGGGACTTCGATCATGTCACCTTTCAGAAAGTAGGGGTTCTTAGCTGTTAACATATGCGTAAAACCATTTGAATAAGACCTACCCAGATGGTGCCTCCAAGACAGGAGGGGCCTAAATCGATGACAGACAGTGCTCCTCCAAGTTCACGTGTCTGCAGAGCAGTGGCAGGTGAAGGGCTCGGACCTAAGACATAAGATTTAAAATGCGGGGAGAAACTGAAAAAAAAAACGGTCTCCTAGTTGTATTTCAGCAAGCCTCACAAAAGGTAGTTGCATGTGGACTTCATAATGTAGGTATTTATTTATGTTCACAGTGTCATTATTTTTGGCAGGCCCTCCGGGAGATCCAGGCCTCCCTGGCCGCTGTGGAGAAATGGGGGATGTTGGGCCCCCTGGTCCCCCCGGCCCCCCAGGTCTGCCAGGGGAAGCCTGTCCAGGTATGAGACCCCTGGCTTTTATCAACTAGGTCTGCTTCATCCTCACCCACACCAGAGGTTCTCAACTCTAGCTGAGACCGAAATCATCTCATGAGTGTTTCAGAAGCTCCGGGGGCTGTGCCTACCCCAGACCAGGAATGTTGGCCTCTCTAGTGGAGGGACCCAGGCATCTGCTATTATCAAAATGCCTCATATTTCCAACACACAGCCAGGGTTAAGAACAGCTGAACTCCAACCAGTTAACTACTTACTTGGAAGAAATCCAGGCTCCTGGGCTGCACCTCGGAAATATTCCGTCGGGATCTCAGGGGTCTGGTGAGGAATATGTCTGCATGTCCCTCAAGAGGCCTCCCACAAGAGGATCACTGGCAGACAAGATCTGGGAACCGCGACCAGGGTTAGAGTGTTCCTTCCGGTCTCCCCGCCCGCTCCCAGGGCTCTCCCTTTGGACGTCTGATGGTCAGAAGTGACTCCATCCACCTAGGCCCCGGCTTATGCCTCCTACATGAAATGTGGAAATACAAATTCTAAAATAAAAGGTCAAATTTTGAGTCAGTCTTAGTTAAAAAACAAAACAAAAATAACAATCTCCCTTGCTCCTGCCTCCAAAAAAAAAAAAATCCCCTCTTGCTCATGGTAATATTTGATGAAGAGCCTGGGAAATAATTCCGTTGACATAAGGACTTTGACTTCCATCGAGTGCTCTGCTGGGAGGTATTCCTAGTTAGATGAGGAATAGGAATTGGGAGGATATTGGCCTTCTCTCAACCCGGGAGAACTGACCAAGCACGAGGAGAAAAGTCTCGAATAAACGGAATTTCATCTAGTCTGAGTCTCTTCTCACGTTTACTGAGAAGATTAGGGAGTTCCCTGAGATACGGGGCCGTCGACTACAGAGGCCTTGTTTGCTCTTCCCCGAATCCAGCTTCCGCTTTGCGGAATCCGATGGCCGCAAAGGTAGTAGAAGTGTGTTTTGCTCATTTAGTCTTCAGATATTGCAGCCTTGGCTCACTGACCCAGGACTATATAAACCATGAGAGCACTTTTTGGTTAGGAAGCATTAGACTCTGGTCTTAGATTTCCTCTTTTGGATCTGTTTGTAATAAAAGAGTGCCTCTCGTAGATTGAAATAAAAACCCAATGGGAGTAAGTGTCAGGTGTCCAGCGGATTCAAAACCAAATATAACCAGAAGCCTCTTAATTCAGCAAGCATTTTTTTCTTTATTTAAAGAATTATCCCAGTGGCTTTCAAATCTGGACTACACTGCATAGTAACAAATAATTTTATATTGCGTTGTATGCACATCACATTACACACGTGTGTGTGTCCACATACGCATATAACTAAAACACAAATTTCACAACATAACAATACCCTTGTTGGTATAGGATGCACTCCTTTGCTATGCCACTCTTCTGGAAAATATTTTAATGCTGGCTCCAACTTCATTTATTTCATGCTCTACAAATGGGTGCTCACGGCCGACGTCTGCCGTACGCTGTCGCCTGTTCTCCCCGTCGGGAGGCGGCCGAGCCAGGCAGCATCCAGCTCCATCCAGTGATCGCAGAGATTTGGAGTCAGGTCTTAGGAGTGGCGTGAGGACAAGACAGCAGCCACTTCCACTGGAACACATGTTCATTTTGTCTTAAGTGCACCAATGTGTATGGCCCTTATTATACCTATCTTGTTTTATAATCTACAGTATTCGTCATGCAGTGAGCTGGGCTTTGAAGTCAGCCACCTGTAATGAAGCCTTGCCATTTAGTAGAGTGTGGTGAAATAGCTATGCATTCACACCATGGACCACAAACATTCCAGGCTCTGTTACTTACAAACTATGTGATCTTGGGCATCCATTAAACCTCTCTGTGCCTCAGTGTTCTCATCTGCAAAATGGAGTTCTTGTTAGGATGGAAGAAGTAACATGTATACAATTTTTAGACTACAGCCTGGCATAGCGGGAAGACTCACTGATGTTAGCTGTTATTATCATTACTATACTTGGCCTACATTTCCCAGGACTGATCTACAGGGTGTAACTTTGCAGGACTGTTGGGGGAGTAAAGATAATGTGTGGAAACGCGTGTGAAGCCCCAGCACACATGCGCTCAATGAGGGAAGCCATTGTTCACCTGGCATGCCGTATTACTGGTTACTGACAGGGTTTCAGTCTTCTCTTGATGAACATATCCAGACCTAGTGGCTTAAAACAGCAACAGTCATTGTATTACCTTTCTCTCTTTCCCTGGTTCAAGAATTTAGGAAGGGCTAAGTTTGGCTATTCTAGACCAAGGACTGATTGCAGGCAGGAAAAGGAATGCGAGGACTGGCCAGGCCTCTCCCTCCTCTCTCTGTCCCGCAGTCCCAGGGCCTCTCTGTGGGGGCCCCATCCTTCATGAGGCTCCCTCACCACACGGTGCTTTGGAGCAGAGAGATCGCTTCTACGGTGGGCCTGCACTCCAGTCCGGAGCGTCTCAGCGCACAAGGCCGAACTGAATCACATGGAATAATCTATCCTTGGAGACTGTTGTGTCACTCCCACCCTGCCCTGGGAGTCCCCAAATCACAAAGGCCTGCCCCAGTCAAGGGAGGGGACCCTCCACCTCTCTATAGGAGAGTGTCAAGGTTCTACAAGAACATGAGCCACAAGAGCCACCCTGGGGCCATCTTTGAAAACTATGGTTTTCCACAAAGAGATTCTAGAACCAGGTGTGCCTAGGGACACATGGCTAGGAGAAGTGTCACTCTCATACGAGGCTTCCAGCTGTCCGTAAGCCACAGCCACCAGAGAGGTGAGTAGGATGTCCAGGGGAAGCGGGATGTAGCGTCTGCGTCACTCTGACCTCTGAACACACCGAAAATCCCATCGTTCGATGAGCTCGTGCTATCGCCAGACATGGCGCTAAGCTTCTCATATGTGGATTATTTTAGTTCGTTCTCATAACAGGCCTCTGGGACAGACATACAGGATTAAGAAGTTAAATACCTGGGGCCTGAGACAGGCCAGGTTCAAATGCAGGCCTCTGGGTTTCCCCACCGACCTCAGCTGCCATGGTATTTTATGCCCTGTCTACTTACTGATACTATTTTTACCACCTTATCGAGGTGGAAAGACTGCAGAAAACACTTTTAATTACATGATGTATATTTCTTTCCCAATAATCCTAAAGAATGGGGAGAAGGAAGTAAATCCGATTCCCCAAACCTGTCTGTTTCCACTCCTGTGCTCATATCATAATGGGGTGAGGCATTGTGATGGCTGGGATATTCAGTTATTTTTTTTATTATTACATTTTTTCCTTTAGAAACTTCCACAGCCCAAGGAAGAATATACTGATTTAATCTCTTCTACAGAAAAGTTTAATCTGAGAGTCTACGTGGTTTCCATTCTTGATTTCTCTTGTAGGCATAATGGGACTCCCCGGGCCGCCAGGGCTCCCCGGGGACCCCGGAGCTCCAGGGGCAGCAGGTGTTCCTGGGAGGCCTGATTTGGCTCCGGGGAAACCAGGGCGCCCGGGGCCACCTGGGCTGCCCGGAGCACCAGGACGTCAGGGGCCTCCAGGATCAGATGGTAAAGTGCTCCTTCCTCACATTCATTAGCACTCAGCTTGGATTTGATATGTGTAGAAACTGGGACTTTCTAAATTTTTAAAATGTTATTTAATATTTCCTGAGCCAAGTTAGTATTATTAACACTGCAGAAAGTAAACTGACATTGGACTATCCCATTGATTAAACTACATGGAAATATTTGGTGGAGAATTTAAGTGTGATAATAGAATTTTATTAATTAACATAATTTTTATTTTTATTTTTTATTTTTTTTAACTTTTTTATTGATTGTGCCATTACAGTTCTCCCATTTCCCCCTTCATTCCCCTCCACCCTGCCAACCCCCTCCCACCC
>PVKM010050351.1:0-10766 GCA_004027735.1 Carollia perspicillata
TCTCTCTAAAAATAAGTAAATAAAATCTTTAAAACATGAGAAATAAAAATTATTAATGTTTAGGTCCTACCCTGAAGACATCCTGATTTAACTGGTCTGGGACATAGCCAAAGATGGGAGTTTTAAAAACTCCTTAGGGGATTTTAATGTGCAGTAAGGGTTCACAAACACTGAATTTAAGTTAACTGGTCAATTCTACCTATTCATGATTTTTTAGACTCCAAAAAATGTAAAACCTAGAAATAGAAATAAAAATACCAACTTTTTAATACTGCTCCTATAACCAGGCAGCGTGGGGTCTGGGCGCTTGTCACCATGTATATACATAACACAAAGATTTGTGGGAAGGAAATAGTTTTTTATTAACAGGGTTTCAAATATGAGGTAGCTGGGAGCATTCCTGTTCTGAGCCAACCTCTCCTACACAGCACAGGAAACCAGCCACCCCCAGGGAGATAAAGCCCAAGTCCATGTCTAGAAGTTCCCCATTATTGCTTATCTGTAGCCCGAGATTGTTACGCAAGCAAGTCTCTGTCTCTCCAGCTGCAAGCTCTCTGTCTTGGATGCCAGAGCCACCATCACCGCACAGCTGTCTCTCTCAGTGTCTGGGGTTCACTGCCTGATAACTCCAGATGGTTGTGTAGGGGAAGCTCCATTTACTAGGAACTATCCAGCTCATGCCTCCATGTGCTGCTCTCAGGGTGAGAGATTCAAAGCAGTCCAGGACCCAAGCACTGTTCTGCATTGGGTCATAGCATTCCAAGGGCTGGTGCTTAATAAGGCACACATCCCAGTGTGGAAAACTGCCTACGAGACCTGTCTTCCAACCATGCTGGAAGCCACAATTGGTCCCGGCATCTTTTCTTCCTGCCTGTGAATGGCAAAGCAAGAGAAAGGCTTCTGCTCACTTTGGTTTAAAAATCCTCTGCCAAAATCCCTCATGTGCCAGAAGCCAGTGTAGAGTCCAGCTTTCTAACCAATGAAAGCAAAAAAAGAAAACAAACAGGCAAAGAATAAAGCAAACAAAGAATGCTGTTCCCAAGAGCTGAGGTTTCCTTTTCTTGCAACTTTAAAACTTTCACCACCTATATATTTTCAGATTTAACTATAACTTACTTTCAGTCCTTGTTCTCTTCAACAATAGGAAGGACCATACTCGAACTCAATATCTGGCAGCTAAAAGTCCCTAGGTCTACAATGACATTCTGCAACTGCTGAAATCTAGACCCTGCAAACATCTTATTGTACAATGACCTGAATGCCTCAACATGTGGGATCTCTTCCACTTCCCTAATGATAAGCAATGTAGTTCCAACTCCATGATGGTATTGCAATTTAGGGAACCATACATGGGCCATCTTTCCCCGTAGTCCCCAATGTGCATAGGCCAAACAATGTTGCAATAGAAAGCCATTTTTCCTAACACATTGGAGAATGGCTGTACCTACTCCAGTCCTGGGTAAAATTTTACCCAGAAGGCCCCCTTTAGGAGCCAGCACAGGATAACTGTTACCAGATGAGTATAGGCCACATGCTATAACCAGTAAAATGTTGGCTAATTGGGAACATACAAGCAACACCTGAACGAACCTTCAGCTTCATCTCCCAAGCAGGTTTTGGAATCCCATCTACTGCCAACTGGTGCTGTGGCTCTTTAGCATTCTGCTGCTCTTCACACAATCCTAGCCATATAGCTTCTTTGGGGAACCATGTGTGGGGCCAGAGGACCAAATGGTGACCCCTGCACAGTAGCCTCTTAAAGCTTAGGTGATCCCCACCCCCTCTTAGAGTCTGTCTCTTTTGCAGATCCATTTCCCCACTGGTTCCTTTGAGCTTGGACAGTTCTCACTCAAAGCACTGTTCTTGGCTACCAGAGGTGTTCCTATCAGACACTGGTTCATGGCCTCCCAAGCACAAATGCCCATCATAGGACCCCAGTTTAGAATGCACATGGTCCCCCTTGAATCCTAATTCATGGCCCTCAGAACCAGAACTGTCCCTATCAAAAGTTATGCAGAGAACCTGATTGGTATGGTGCCTACGTGGTGCATAGCTCAGAGGATGCACATAGCCCACCAAGTTGCCTGGAGCCAAAATAGCATAACAACCAAGTGACTCGTCTCCTATGGCGGACCACTCATTTGACTCATCCCCCATGACAGAGTATCCATGTGACCCACCCACAGTGGGGGAGAGCTCACAAGGCACAGCACCCAATCCCCAGCATGCAAGGGAGGTTGACTCTCACAGTCTTGGGGTTTCCTTCCACCATTCTAGCATTCCTGGCAACCGGCACTGTTCGAGGGTGGACAAATTCACACAGGATTCAGGTAGATGGAAGAAACTTTGTGGAGCCATGGGGACGTCTGATATGTCTTTATTCAAAAATGGGGTGATCCACACATGGTGCAAACCATGTGTTGCACAGCAGGAAGTCCCAACTCCCTTATATACTAGATGTACAAAGCTGGCAGGGTGTCAAAACATTGTATTACAGAGTGATACTGTGCATGTGGGCCCACTCAAGGCAATGGGAATTCAGTTTATCAGATACAGTCTAAAGGCTATGGGAACACTGCTTATCTTAGTTGCCCAGACATCTGGGTGAGGGAGCCTGACTGACTCCGTTTACCCTACAGGCACCTCGAATGGAGTGCAGGTCCCTGAGACTGGGAAGTCCCACAGCCACACTCAGGGTCAATATACCACTAGCTGCTTGTCTGCCTTGGGCAGTCACCCTCCTCTGTCAGCTCCTCCCTTCAAAGTGAAGGCGAGTCACTTTTCATCCTCAATCCCACCCAGGAGTTTTCTTCCTGCCCCCTACCTTCTCCTGGTGATTTGGCCCGACCCCTCTGTTACACACCTAGTTTGTGATAGTCTTTCTTTAGTTGTACACCTTGATTCCTTACAATTCCTCTTTATAGTAGTTGATATTATTATTATTATTTTGTGGAAAGACAAAGGAGATTCCCAAGTTTACCTAATATGACTCAGTATAGAAGCTTTTTTTTTTTCTGGAACAGCAGTTCTTAATGTATGGTCCCAGAATAGCAGCCTCAGGATCACTTGGCAATTGCTGACAATGCAAATTCTTGGGCCCTGCCCAGAACCAGTGAAACAGAAACTCTGGAGTGGGGCCTATAATCTGTGATTTAACAAGCCTTCCATGTGTTTCTGATGAATCCTTAAGATTGAAAATCACCTGTTTGGAGGGTCTGGTTTCTTTTTTTATATTTAATTAATTTTTTAGACAGGGGAAGGGAGGGAGAAAGAGAGGGAAAGAAACATCAATGCATGGTTGTCTCTCACACCTCCTATGGGGGACCTGGCCTGTAACCCAGGCATGTGCCCTAGACTGGGAATCTAACCAGCAACCCTTTCGTCGGCAGGCCGGCCCTCAATCTATGGAGTCACACCAGCCAGGGCTGAGGGTTTGCTTTCTTAAAATCCAAGTGTTCTGACAAAAGACCTAAGTGGCCAGAACTGAATTAGCTATGTACATGACAATGATTTAGAAAAAACAATACCAAATAAGGCAAATGATATACCAGTATTTTTCTTTCTTTTTTAAAAATACTGTTTTATTTTTGTTCAATTACAGTTGTCTGCATTTATCCCCCACCACTCCCTCCCTTGCTTCCATCCTCCCTTGGTTTTGTCCATGAGTCCTTTATAGATGTTCCTGAAAACCCTTCCCTCCTTTTCCCCAATTACCACCCCCCCACTGGTTATTGTTAGATTGTTCTTAATTTCAATGATTCTGGTTATATTTTGCTTCCTTTTTTCTTTTGCTGATTACGTTCCAGTTAAAAGTGAGATCATATGGTATTTAATACTTTTGTTGAGTGTTTCAAAATAAGTTGAACCTGAATTTAATGTTTAACTGTTCCTTCCTGGACTTGGACACTGCTCTGGCCTCGTTTGCCCTTTCAGATTGATGCTTAATCTGCCATGTTATAATTATATGTGATTTAGTGAGTAGTGAATGGAAGTTGGAGCCAAATATGTGAGTTTATATTTAAGCTATTCATACTTAAATTTATGGTTGAAGTGTTAACATGCATACACATGCACATATTATGAAGAACGACTTATGAATATTTAAAAACTGAACATATCCCTGTAACCATCACCCAGATGAAGAAACAAAACATTACTGTTCTTTCCAGTCACCACTTACCACAAGGCCACCGCTGCTCAAGTTTTTAACAGCTTAGATTACTTTTGTCTGTTTATGTACTTTAGATAGATGGATACATACATACATAGAAAGATAGTTTGATTCATATAGTATATATTATTTTATGTCTTCTTGTAGTCAACATAAGTTTGTGAAATATATCTATATTGTTCCATAGTTGGATAGTGTGTCTCGGCCTTTTGGCTAAGAGCAAGTGTAGTATCTGTTCTTATCAGTTTAATAGTTGCATAGTCCCTAACTCGCTTCCCTACTATAAGGCATTCCACTACTTATGCCATAGTTTATCCATTCTACTGCTGATTGGACTGTAAAAAAATGTGTGGATTTATATGAATAAAAGAATTTGGCTTTGGATTATTTCTTTAATTCTCCTATTTCTATCATTACCTTGTTTCTCCTTTAGCAATTATTTTAAAAAGGGACCATAGTAGAGGGGGCAAGCCTTTGTTGAATACTCTTATATCTCTTACGTGCGAAGTGCAATTGTAAATTTAAACCTCCCCACGTCTTTACTCCTTTGATATAATGATATCAATAATATCATTATTGATATTAATAATGATATCAATAATATCAAAATGATATCAAAATAATGATATCATTTTTGCAGAGGTAGGAGTCTTAGAGATGCTAACTAATGTAAGGGCCCCACTTCACAGTTGCAGAGCTGAGACACAATCCCACTGTTCCAGTGCCAAAGCCCCTAGTCTTTGATCATACTGTCATTTTGAAAGAGCTTTTACATGTCTTCATAGATTTATTCTGTACTCTGGCATATTTATTTTTTCCATTCATTTCAAATAATATCAACTATGTTCTAATTAACTTCAAAGCAAATGGAATTTGTATTGTATATTATTTGTAACACTCAGGTAGCACTTATACTTCTCTAGACTTAGTTATACATTTTATTTTTACATTTCTTTCTTGGAACTTGTTTCTCAATAATAACCAACTGAATTATTATAGAATGCATGGCAATACTATAAACTGAAAAATATTTTAAAGAAGAAAATATACATTTCAAATATGAGGAAATATAGATATTATGCATCTTGATGATCAGAATATGTGTGGTTAAGGATTGTAATCCAGTATATGACATTTTCCATATCAGAAAAAAGTTATTTTTCTGTAATTCTGAGTTATGTGAAATCATAAATAGTATTTTCTATTTAAATCCAGTTTACTTTATGCACTATCCTAATATGTTTGAAATTATTAGTTCATTCAAAATATTTAACAGTTGCTTTTTAAGCCATCCTAGAAATGTCAATTTTGTTTTATGTATAAATTCCTTTATTATAACTGAACAAATAGAAACAAGTATTTTTTTAAAAGTCCTAAATAGTGGTCATTTATAGTTTTTTGGTATTTAGATTTGCAATACACATAAATAAACCGATGAGTATTTTAATTAACTATTTATTTTACATTGTCAACTACCCTATTATGTCTTAGGTTTGGGGTCAGACATTTTAATTAAATTAACTGTTATTTTGACATAATTAGACATAAATTTTCATGAGAATAATCTCTTTCTGAATAGAAAAGTAGAAACTGAATGAAATTTAAAAATTCTGTATCATGGAAGGAACAAACCAATGATTCGTATACTGGAGTTGCAGGACCGGTGTCTGTCCTCCAGAACGGTACTTTGGTACTCTCTCCAGCTAAATGTATGCGTTCCAGATTATGTTCCTGCTGGTCTGTAGCTCTGTAGACAAGCCCTTCTTATGATAAATATCTACTTTAACTAAGAAGTAATCACAGTAAAATGAATCCTGAATGCACTACTGCCTGAAAATGTAACTCTTCTCTAGTGAATTATCTAATTAAAGTCTGGGTCTTAATACTTCAGTGCTTTACAGTTACAGACACATATTTAAAAAGTCTGTGGGCATAGACGATCTGGTCATGGGATTGCCTAAGCTATTAAGATTCATACACTTGGGCACACTAATATTTCAAATAATCCTATTAATAATAAACTCAGGGAAACTGCAGTATAGCAAAGGGACTATATTTAAATGTATGGGACTTGAAGTTGACTCTGAGAGCCCCCTGCCTTCCAGTGCCCATCAAATGGACTTTCATGTTCTGTGTAACTGCAGCTCAATGGCCTTCCTGGTTAACTTCCTTGTTACTAAAGAGGGGTAATAAAGCATAAAAATATTAATATTAAGTTTGGAATTTTTCTTGTTTGTGTTAAAGCAGAAGAATCCTAGGAGAAAAAAAAGAAACAGTGGAAGGAAGAAAACTTAAGTTTGGAAAACAGTATTTACAATTTGTAGGAGCTATTAATGTATTTCCCAGATTATTACTATTTCACACACATAGCATTTATTTTCTTTTGATCTTAAAAACAATGTTTATTATAGAGAATCTGAAAGTCCTAAAAAGTATGAAGATAATTAGAATACCTGTATTTATCTTTCAGAGGAAAATCACTGTTAGTATATTGAATTATCTCACTCAAGTCTTGTTTATATCAGAAATATGTATATAGTTCCATTTATAGATAAAATCTTTAGAATACTTTGAGAATCACTATATTAGCAAAATACTGTCATAGTAAGTGTTAGGGTCTTGTTCCAGTAACCTGATACTGTGTAATTACTTCAAAATTTAGTGGCATACAACAGTAACATCATCACCATGGATTCTGTGTGTCAGGCATTCCAGGTTTACAGCTGCCACCTGTGGTCTCCTATGTGATTGCTCTCAGGTGTCCCCTGGAGGTGCAGTCATCTGACACCTCACTGAGGCTGGAATATCTGCTTCCAATTTGGCTTACTCATACAGCCAGCAAGTTAATGCTGGCTGGTGCAGACAGCATCCATTTTTCTGCAGGCGGACCTCTCCATGAGGCTGTTGATGTCCTCCTGGCACAGCAGCTGGATTCTCCTAGAATAGGTAACACAAAGAAGCAGGAGGAGTCTTCATTGTCTTTTTTGATGCAAGCTTGGGACTCATAAACCTTCACTGCCACTATGATCTTCCAATCACACAGGGGCTGCTGTGATCCTAGGTGGGAGGGGAGTACACTAGGCCATGAAAACCAGGAGATGAGTCATTGGCCGTCACAGAGCCTGAGATGAAGGAATTGAATTGCATGAACTCCTTGGATAGTACATCATGAAAATATGGCAGTAAGTGATGACATACTGAGTGCCCATGAAGTTAGGTGGCTTTAAAGTTGGCTAACTAGCCAGTGATTAATTAATTAATATGATGCGTGAGAGTATCTATCAATATATCACAACTTGTATTATTTCCATGGTTCTTTCCCATTCAATAGGATTAATCCTGTTTTGAATAAACAAAGAATATTTCAAAAGTTTTGAATGAGCAAGCTGGAATCGAGAGTTGAGCTAGTAGACTACAGAATCAAAATTCCAAACAATCTAGAGACAGGAATGCTGGCTCAAATCAATACCTGTATTTCATATAAAGCGTGGTTCTTGGGATAGTTGCTGATATGCCAACCTAAGTATTTTATTGGCCATAAACTCAATGTAAACTTAGACTGTCACGTGGTCCCTAAAAACACTGAAATGTTTCTAGGCCAACTTAATAAAATTAAATTATCTAGAACTGCAGCCACTGGACACATGTGGCTATTGAACACTTGAAATATGGTTAGTTTAATTTGAATTGTTCTGTAAGTATAAAAATAAATACTCTGGATTTTGAAGGCTTAGTAAAAAATGTAAAATGCTAATAATGAGTCATATTTATAATATGTATTTGTATATACTAAGTAAAATATATTAGTAATTGATTTCACCTGTTTTATTTTGTATTCCTATGCTACAAAAATTAAACCTAACTATGTAGCACTAACATTATATCTCTGTTGCTGGTGTGCTCTAGAGCACTGGAGGTCAATGCCTGGCACTCTGAGTGGCGACTGGAAAGCACCTGAGATCCTGTACCTAACTGGAGTCTGGTATAGGAGACAAGCATAATTCTCAAATATTTAGAAATGATAATGAAGCAGTTAGATATGTAGGTGAGGGAAGAGAAAACTTGGAAAAATATAGGAAGAATTATAGGTATGTTGAGAATTGAAGAGCTATCATAACAAATAGGAATTGGATGTATTTCTCTAAGTAAAACTAAAGCCAATGGTATTAAAGGGCATCAGGAAGTCAGATTTTGTTTCAGCATGAAGAAGGCCTTTCTAACAATTCCTTGTTCAACGAGTCAGAGGCCACTGTGAAGGCAGCATCTAGTTTCTTTAGAAATTTCCAAAAGGTAAATGGATAACTGTTCATTAGAGGCATTGTATTAAGTTAAGTTATATTTCAAAGCCTTTCATTAATCCAAGAAAAATAACAGCTTTCCCCCTGAAGCACATTACACCATAAACACAGGAAGAGATGTATAACTCTCCAACTAATACATCAAGTTTGAAATCTTGCAGAATATACAGTCCCTCTCTATTCTTGCTAGAGATTTCAAACAAAAGCAGTGAAGTGTGCTTTATGTAATCATAAACATTTGGAAAAGGATCAAATACAGAATAACTTTTCAGGAAACAGTAACAATAATAATTCTCACTGAAATAGAAAACTTCAAGTGGAAACAAATAAGCAAATACAATATGCACACATAAAAAGAAATTCAGAAGTAGTATTTTCTGATTATGGCAATAAATAACATGCTTTCTAAATGCTGTTTACACTAATCAACTTATAATTGTTTTTATGTTGCCTATTTTAAAAAGAAAAGCAGTTAGACCTTGTGTGTTGGTATTTAACCAGCTCAGAGATAGTGTGTGGTGTAAGGTGCCTCATGATTAGCCAAATGGAAAGGACCTTAGCATTTCTTATGAAAGAGGGAGAAGAGAATATAATGACAATAATGAAGCATGACTTTTCATTTTTTAAAAATTTTTTAGGATAAGAGTTTTTTCAGTCTCCATTTTTCTTAATTATATTTTTATTGTTGGCACTATATCTGTAGTAGTGAATTTTTAAATTTTTCTCATTTATTATTTTTAGAGAGAGAGAGTTGGGACAGGAGAGAAACATCAATTTGTTCCTCCACTTATTTATGCGTTCATTGGTTGACTCTTCTCTGTGCCCTGACCAGGGACTGGATGTGCAACCTTGGGGTATTGGGACAATGCTCTAACGAACTGAGCTACCCAGCCAGGGCTGCAGCTATGACTCTTGAAAAGATCTCAAGCAGAAAATGACCAAGGCTTATGGTAAAAAACGGAGACTTCATTTTTAAGAGCAAAATTTTTATTTATGTGAGACTTAATCCAGTCTATCTGAACCATAATGGAATATTGCACAGTAATACTTAGTTTTATTTATACTTCGTTATGTTTACTTTAAATTTGTATACAGTTTTCTACTCTTGTGCCTTTTAGATCATTTAATACTCTAACTGGAGCTTAATCTGTGTGCCATCCCTGACACCAAGAAGCATGCAGGTACACACTATTGTCATTTGTTTGTTTTTCCAGTAAGAGAATGATTGGGTAGGTGGGAGACAAAACTTTACCACTCAGAGAAAGAACAAATTCCCTGCTTTTTAAAAAATTTTATGGTTAATTTTATTTTTTAAATTACAGTTAACATTCGGTATTATTTTGTATTAGTTTCAATTGTACATCAGGGTAGTTAGGCAAGGATATAATTTATCCAGTGTTCCCCTCTATAATTCTATACACACATGGCACTATACATAGTGATTACAATGTAATTAACTGTATTTCCTAAGCTGTATTTTACATCCCCGTGACTATTTTGTAACTACCAATGACTACTTCGTACACTTTTCACATTTATTACCGAAGCCTTCAACTCCCCTCTCATCTGGCAGCCTGCAATTTGTTCTCTGTATCTCTAAGTCTGTTTTTGTTTTTTGTTTATATACTTTGTTCTTTAGATTCCACATATAAGTGAAATTATATGGTATTTTTACTTCTCTGTCTGACTTATTTTACCAAACATAATTCTGTGTAGGTACATCCATGTTGTCACAACTGGTACAATTTTATTTTTTCTGGCTAAGTAATATTCCATTGTACATAAGAACTGCATTTTCTTTTCTTTTTTTTTTTAATTTTATGTTAATTGTTGTTCAATCACAGTTTTCAGTCCTTTACTCTGATCCCGGTCCATCCCCCAGGTGCTCCGCACCTCCATCCCATTTCCACCCCCCTTAGTTTCTGTCCATGTGTCCTTTATACTTGTTCCTGTGACCCCTTCCCCTTTTCCTCTGAAATTTCCTCCCCTTTCCCCTCTGGTTACTGTCAGCCTGTTTTCTATTTAAGTGTCTTTGGTTATATTTTGCTTGCTTGTTTGTTTTGTTGTTTAGGTTTCTGTTAAAGGTGAGGTCATATGGTATTTGTCCTTCACCACCTGGCTTATTTCACTCAGCATAATGCTTTCCAGTTCCATCCATGCTGTTGCATAGGGTAGGAGCTCCGTCTTTCTTTCTTTCTGCTGCATAGAATTCCATTGTGGAAATGTACCATAGTTTTTTGATCCATTCATTTCTGATGGGCACCTAGGTTGCTTCCAGCACTTGGCTATTGTAAATT
>PVKM010050352.1:0-10734 GCA_004027735.1 Carollia perspicillata
TTCTTGCCTGTAAGGTCTCTTTTGAGAAATCAGCTGATAGCCTTATGGGAACTCCTTTGTAGTAACTGTTTCCTTTTCTCTTGCTGTTTTTAAGATTCTCTCCTTATCTTTAATCTTGGCTAACGTAATTATGATGTGCCTTGGTATGTGCTTCCTTGGGTCCAACTTCTTTGGGACTCTGAGTTTCCTGGAATTCCTGGAAGTCTATTTCCTTTGCCTGATTGGGGAAGTTTTTCTTATGTTTTCAAATAAGTTTTCAAATAAGTTTTCAATTTGTTGCTCTTCCTCTTCTCCTTCTGGCACCCCTATGATTCAGATGTTGAAATGTTTAAAGTTGTCCCAGATATTCCTAATCCTCTCTTCATTTTTTTAAATTCATCTTTCTTCATTCTGTTCTAGCTGAATGTGTATTTCTTCCTTCTGTTCCAAATCATTGATTTGAATCCCAGTTTCTTTCCCTTCACTCTTGATTCTCTGTATATTTTTCTTTATTTCACTTTGCATAGCCTCCACTTTTCCTCTACTTTGCAACCATACTCAACCATTTCTGTTAGTATTCTGATTATCAGTGTTTTGAACTCTGCATCTGATAGGTTGGCTATTTCTTCATTGCTTAGTTCTATTTTTGGAGCTTTGATCTCTTATTTCATTTGGGCCACATTTCTTTGTCTTGGCATACCTGTTATGCAATAAGGAGTAGACCCTTAGGTATTCTCTAGGGTGGGTCAACCCACGCTACTGCATTGTGCCACTGGAGGAAAGGTCAGAGAGAGAACAATGCCACTTGCTCAGCTCTTACCCCACTTTCACGCACTTACCCTGCTACCCTCAAGTGAAATAGACCCCTCTGGTGCTGTTTCCTAGGTCAGTGGGTGTATGTATAATCCAGGACCCTATGTGTCTCTCCAACAAGCTCTTCTATGAAGCTGGGAGTCTCTCCTGCTACCACAACACCCACAGATTATTATAGTCAGAGGTTTTGAGGCTTTCTTTTGCCATGCTGGAACCCTGGTTTGCGCTGCCTGCCTCGGTCCCTGGTTGATCCTCCTGGTTTATCCACACACAAATGTGGGATCTCCAGCCACTGCCTTGCCCACCAAATCCTTCAGCTGTCTCTTTGCTGCATGTCCTCTCCACTCTGGCTGCCCATCTCTGCCCCTCCTACCAATCAGGACAAATGTTTTTTTTTTTTTTTTTAATTCCTTAGCTGTAAGACTTCTATACAGTTCCATTTTCTGGAAGATTTGGTTGATTTCTTTTTTAAGATTTTATTTATTAATTTTTAGACAGAGGGAAAGGGAGAGAAAAAGAGAGAGAGAAAAACATCAATGTGTGATTGCCTCTCGAGTACCCCCAACTGGTGACCTAGCCTGCAACCCAGGCATGTGCCCTGACTGGGCATCATACCAGTGACCCTTTGCTTCACAGGCCGGCACTCAATTCAGTAAGCCATACCAGCCAGGGCCTGGTTGCTTTCGTTTTTAAATTCATTCTTGTCCTTTGGTTATGCTAAGAGGCAAAGTGTATCTACCCATGCCTTCATCTTGGCTGGAAGTTCCATTGCCAAAAAAATTTCCTAAAATCCCTGTTCCCTTTACCTGCCTTTCCCTGAATCTCCTCTCCAGTTTTAAATAGCTGTTAAAATTTTTCCCACCCAGTATCAAAATTTCTCCAAACTTTCTTAGTTTCACTACTCTATATCCTCTCTCTTGCTGCCCTCTTCCAGTCATCTGGGCCTTTTCTTTTTTCCCAAACCTAAGTTTAGGCCCAAAATGTAAATTAAGTTTTCTCAGCTTCCTCCAATTGTCTTCTCCATTCATTACGCTAATGAGACAATAAAGAACTATGATCCAAAAAGCATAAAAATCCTCCTGGTAGTAGAAGACACAGGATCCGATTACTTACCTTTTAATATTTTTAGAATAGTTGTATTACCAAGGAGCTTGGAAGACCTGTCCAAAATAAAAATGAAATTGCTAGAAATTTCACTCACAGCAGTTTCTGCTGTTGTAGGTTTGAAAGCAAACTCCTCTTAGCTTTTTCTTACCCCATAGCAGGTTTATGCCAGTTTAGATCGTGTGCTTCCAAAATCTTCCCCGTTTTATATAAAAGAACTTCAAGTTGACAGGGAAGAAATTTGAGGAGAAATTTTTAGTGCACAGACTTGGAGAAGGAAGAGAAAAAATGAGATTTTAGGCAAGAAGGCATTAAAGACAAAATACTACTGCAACAGTCATCTAAAGCTTGGAGAAGGGAGAGAGACCACAAAGAAATCAAAGAAGCCTGCAGTCATTAGGCCCCAAATCCTGGAATTTGAATCCTGGTCTTCCCTTGTATTAGAAAAATCACCTCCTGGGCCTCTATGTTTTTCTCTGCAATATGAGGAAACTTGACAAAAGAACCTGAAAGGCTCACGTTTCATGATTTTATGAATACCTCTTCAGCTAATCTGTCATCTATCTGCCCCATCACTGGGGTCCTCCTCAGGACTCAGACTGTGCTCTTGCCCACACAGTCTGGAGATGTGTGGTTGCTGCTTTATGCTCTACACAAACTCCAGCAGCCCTTGAATACAGGTACATTCTCTACATTATTAAGTTTATCACCTACAACAAAAAAGTATTTTAATTACCTGATTGATTATGATACTTTGCTGAGTTAATAGAATAGTGACCTCAAGAGAAATGATAAATTAAGAAAATGAAGCTGCCATGGATGCAGCTACACATACAAAGAAGGAATAAAATCATTGAATCAAAATACATCTGACCAGGCCCTGTCTGGGTAGCTCAATTGGTTAGAGCATCATCCCCAACACACCAAGGTTTCAGGTTCAGTCCTCAGTCAGCACATACAGGATCAACCAATGGATGCATAAAGAAGTAGAACAACAAATTAATGTGTTTCCATGAGCTATTTTATCTGGTAACATTTATATTTCATCTGTAACATTCATCTGCATATATATACAGATTTTGAAATAGACACCTAGAGAAAAAATGTGCAGCAACTAGAATTGCTCAGCAGTCACACACCAAACTAAGTGGTGTTTCTGTACTTATGCCTCTTCAACCTAATTTCCCAAAATGGGACTTATTAACTTTTGTACCCACCTTATTCACTGAACTTAATTTCAAACAATCTTTGTCTATTCTCAGGAAAAGGATAAACCAGGCTTCAGGTTTCAAAGGAAATTCAAAGGAAAAATTCTAAATAACATGATGAGCTATTTAGTATCTGATTTTCTATACTTTGAAAATAATAAGAGAAACAAATTTTGGGTTAATAAAAATATCAGATTGTTTTTATTCATGTGTTAATATGTTAAGTTCATCTTGGAAGTAAGGAGCATTTGTAATAAGAAAACACTTTACATGGGGCCTTGCGGGCACCAAGGTAAGATGCCATTTTTTGCACTAAAGATCTGCTCACGGCTCAGCTCACCTAGGGCACTATATCAATGTTGTTATGTGTTTCACTGAACAAGATTCAAATCTTATTTACATTTGACCAAAAATATAAGCATAAGTCATGAAATTAATTTGCTCAAGGTTGAAACAGAGATAAGAAGAAACCTTTAAAGTCACTGTTTCTATTCTAACACTTCATGTCACCTGAAATCAGAATAGTGTCTTGAATAAAAGGAATTTTAGTTATTTTTATATTTTATTGAAAAAATCTAGTAAATAAAATGTTAAGGAGGAAAATATTTCTTCATGTGTCTACCTTTTATCACGCAAATCCATCCCTTCAATCCAGAATACTGATGTAACATTTGAATATACACTGTAATATTCATATATATTCTAATAAAATAAACCCATGCGAGGTTCTGAGAGAATCTCTGAATCATCAAGCCCTGCAGTGAGGAGAGAGGAGACTTCCCTTTTTATTTTTTTTACAAAGTTATTTATGTTGTCAAAATAATTCTACCAGGCTTTAAAAAGAAACATGCAGCGGTGTTCTGATCTTCCTCCTACTACACATTCACACCTTCCTCCCCCGACTCCAACTCCGCAATTTCTATGCCTCATGTCCTAAACTCAGAATCTCACTGACTCCACCTCTCCAAAAAACCCACCTGCTTTTATTCAGGGGAAGGGAACTGCGGAGACTTACCGTGTGGGCCGAAGGAGGAAATCTGGGGGTTGATTTCTTAAATGTTGTTTCTAATCATAATCCTCCAGATTTTCAGTCCTCCTAACACTTCCAGTTTCAGATTCCTCGTGCCTCCATGTGGTCCAAATTGTTTTGCTGCTGGCCTTTAATTCCCTACCCAGTTAAGGCTCAACTTCCTGCTGTCTGCTGATGCCAGCTTTTATACATCTATTATATTGTCATCTCTATTGTTAACCTTGCTGTTGTGAATTTTTGACTTCAGAAAAGTCACCTTATTGTCCTTTCATTGGAGTTTTAGAAGGGAGCATGGAATAAAATGTGTGTGCCATACATACTTGGCCAAAAATCTCAACATTTATTTTTTATTCTAAATCCTTATATATTGATAATTACCAGTATATTTTCTGTAATTTAAAAATAAATTTATAACGAAACCCATATAATCTGTAAGAGTTCTGTCCCTATTCAGAGGTTTTCTGTAAGTTTTCCACTATTTTCTGTTCTCTGGCAAATTCTAGATGGTTATACTTCTTTGAAATTAGGCTTCCAAATTGGTGCACCCTTCTGTATAATCCACATATCTTCAAAATGATATTAAACAAAATGATCATTCAAGTCACTGTTATAACAGTTATAAAAGCCAAGTGTTCCTTTCTCTACACAATGATTCAGGATATAGTTTGTAGCGGTAACTTCCCAAAGATCTAACAACGCTTTGCCCCATAGGTTTTTTAGGCTGACACATATAAAGACACTTTAAACACAATTCTTAAGACAGTTCTTCTTACAGTATTCCCTCTCTCTTATCTTTTAAAATAAAGAATCTAATGTATTCTTCAACACACAGCTCTGTTGCAGACACTGGCCTGCAGTGTCCAAGTCACTGTGGATGAAATGAGACATTCACCTGGACTACCTAGTCCAGTGGAGGAAAACGGACAGCATGGCTTTTCTATCAAGGGGAGCAAAAGCCCTGACCCTTGCTGTGACCTGTCTTTATTGTTTTTTTTTTTGTGGCACATTACATGATGGTCCTCATTTACTATGCACAGGTTGCCTTAGGTGGTTACCTTTTACAGAAAACAAAGGAGCCAATGCAGCTAATCACATCACAGAAGAGGGATATTTGCAAATGAAAAGGGCAAAAGTGGTTGAACTGGTTACACTCCTACTTGGAATGTTTAGCATGGATTTTAGGAAGTTACTTTGCAGTAAATATTTGCCACTGGGGGCTGGGCTCACACCGTGCAGAATGGTCTCCTAGATAGCTCAAATAATCACTTCCCTTCTTGGTGCCCTCTTTTTCTTTGTATTTCCCTAACAGAATCAATTACCCCATCATCTGAGCTCTTTATTATTTTGTGTATACTTCTACTTTAGCATAGAACAATGTACTAGGATGATTTATCTCCACCTCCACTATGTTTTAAACTCCTCAAAAACAGAATCTATGTTCCATTCTTTTTGGTATCAGCAATAGCTAGCAAACTACCTAGAACTCAAGTAAGCATAAGTAAACAATCTTGGACTTACCATAATAAAGCAAATGCCCCTTTTACTCTAAGAAATCCCAGGATCGCATAATGAAAAATGAGGATGAACACTTAATTCAAAATCTACAATAAAAAAGCATTATGTCTTAACATGACAGGTGAAAGAATTGAGATTCAAACAACTTGATCAAGGTCAAAGCTAGTAAGCATTAGAATAAGAATATTTGAACCCTCATCTGGTTCCAAAGCTACTGTTCCTGCTTTGGTTTTTCTTTTTTAAGAGATAAGTGAATATAACGTACACAAAGAAACAGCTTTTCAACTGTGTTTTGCCAGATCTTTATATGGTTGACTACAATCTTCAACTACAAGTTATGTCCAAATGTTTGTCTTTTGACTTACATTTACATTGTTCATATCTGAGCCATTACATCAGCCATAGTTAGTTAAGACTGACATGAACTAGTACAGTCTGAGACCGCTAGTCCTTTAAATGGAAGATCTTAGTGCATGAAGATGATACTCCAAGTGTCCTACCTTCAGAGAAGGAATAAGGTTTCAACCAATTCCTTGACCTGCATTCTCAACCACATATGATGCACCTGTAATTTGCATACTTTGGAAAATATGCCTACTAGGGGTTTTGATTTTTTTTCTGTTTTTAGAAAAGGAAAGTAAAATATAATATGTGACACATGCATAACACAATAAACTTTGTGGTGATGCACACTTAGTGCTATTTATCATATTTGTCTGCCTTAGGCATGTACGCATAGGCTACAACATGTGAGTTTGAGTCTGCATAGGTATAACTCTATATCTAGTTTCCTATATAGTTAACAGGGACATGCTCTGCAATGTTAACATGAAAAGGTTCTTTTTTTTACTTCCAGCCAAGATGGAGGCACAGGTAGATATGCTTTGCTTCCTCACATAACCAAAAGAAGGACAACAACAAATTTAAAAACAAAAAATAACCACCAGAAAATCAAACTCTATGGAAGTCTGACAACCAAGGAGCTAAAGAAGAAACATTCATCCAGACTGGTAGGAGGGGCAGAGATGGGCAGCCAGGGTGGACAGAACTCAGGGCAAGGAAGCAGCTGGAAAACAGGGGCGGGCAAGGTGGCAGCTAGTGGACCCAGCGAGGTGGCTGCTGGAGAAGTGGGCAGTCCCACATTTGCACACAGATAAACCAGGAGGAACAACTGGGAGCATGACAGACCATGGAACCCAGGGGTCCAGTATGGGAAATAAAGCCTCAAAGCCTCTGACTGAAAAAACCTGTGGTGATTGAAGTGGCAGGAGAAACTCCCAACCTCACAGGAAAGTTCCTTGGAGAGATCCACAGGGTCCTAGAATATACACAAAACCATCCACCCAGGAATTAGCACCAGAAGGGCCCAATTTGCTTGTGGGTAGTGGGGGAAATTACTGAAAGCTGGCAGAGAGCTAAGCAAATGGCATCATTCCCTCTCTGACCCCTCCTCCACATATGGTGCCAATGCAGCAATGTGAGTTGCCCCATCCTGGCTAATACCTAAGGCTCAACCCCTTACTACATAACAGGCACACCAAGACAAAAAAAATATGGCCCTAATAAAAGAATGGATCAAAGCTCCAGAAAAATACAACTAAGCAATGAAGAGATAGCCAACCTATCAGATGCAGAGTTCAAACCACTGGTAAACAGGATAGTCACAGAAATGTTTGACTATGGTTGCAAAATAGAGAAAAAAAAGTCAAGGATATGCAAAGTGAAATAAAGGGAACCAACAGTGAAGGGAAGGAAGCTAGGACTCAAATCAATGGTTTGGAGCAGAAGGAAGAAATACACATTTAGCTAGAACAGAATGAAGAAACAAGAATTCAAAAAAATGAGGAGAGGTTTAGGAACATCTGAGACAACTTTAAATGTTTCAATATCTGAATCATAGGGGTGCCAGAAGGAGAAGAGGAAGAGCAACAAATTGAAAACTTATTTGAACAAATAATGAAGAAAAACTTCCCCAATCAGGCAAAGGAAATAGACTTCCAGGAAGTCCAAGAAGTCCAGAGAGTCCCAAAGAAGTTGTACCCAAGGAAGCACACACCAAGGCACATCATAATTACATTAGCCAAGATTAAAGATAAGGAGAGAATCTTAAAAGCAGAAAGAGAAAAGGAGACAGTTACTACAAAGGAGTTCCCATAGACTGTCAGCTAATTTCTGAAAAGAAACCTTACAGGCAAGAAGGGGTTGGAAAGAAGTATTTGAAATCATGAAAGGCAAGGACCCATGTCCAAGATTACTCTATCCAGCAAAAGCTATCATTTAGAATGGAAGGGCAGATAAAGTACTTCCCAGATAAGGTCAAGTTGAAG
Organism: Carollia perspicillata; assembly: GCA_004027735.1. NCBI lineage: Eukaryota > Metazoa > Chordata > Mammalia > Chiroptera > Phyllostomidae > Carollia > Carollia perspicillata. Next base: position 7,977 of record PVKM010050352.1, read on the forward strand.
GAGTTCATCATTACCAAGCCCTTATTATATGAAATGTTAAAGGGACTTATTTAAGAAAAAGAAGATCAAAATTATGAACAGTAAAATGACAAGAGACTCACAACTTTCAACAACCAAACCTACAAAAAAAAAACCCTAAGCAAACAGCTAGAACGGAAACAGAATTACAGAAGTGGAGATCACATTGAAGGTTATCAGCAGAGAGAAGGTATGGGGGAAAGTGGGGGAAAAGGTACAGGGAATAAGAAGCATAAATGGTAGATACAAAATAGACAGCGGGGAGTTAAGAATAGTATAGGAAGGGGAGAAGATTAAGAACTTACATGTAGAACCCATGGACATGAACTAAGGTGGGGAAATTATGGTGGGACAAGGGTATATGGTGGAGGAGAATAAAGGGGAGAAAAAATTGGGACAACTGTAATAACATAATCAATAAAATATATTAAAAATAAATTTTAAAAATGCAAAATTTTTAATATCAATTCCTAAACACTCTTCTCCAGGAAATTAGTGGCTATTAATCAGGAGGGCTAAAAAAATGTTTATGTTGTGACCAGTCTGACTTTTCTTCTTTTAGATCTGGCTGGTGCAATCCAGGTACCATACATGTAGTACTCTTGCCACAATTGGTAGGATGGCAGAACACAAATCCTTGGCCTCCACCATTCCCATACCCGTTGAGAGCTTCTTACTTCAGGCACCTACGAGTGTTCACCAAGGGCTTTATCTACATTCCAGAGAATGCTCAGCCCATGTAGAAAGGAGTCCTGAGGTAACACAAAGATAACAGCCCTGAGCCATTGACAAAGGAAAGGTGATGAAGAAATATCACAGCCCATTCACTCCTCAGGGGGACAACTGAAACCTGGCAGAACTGAACCCTGCTTCACCATTCTGTTAATTTTCTCATTAGAGTATTGGCTTCTTTTACTTTCCTGTCTCACTTTCCTCCTGGTGCTTACTACCTGAGAGGGCCTCCAACCTCACTGCATCACTGAGGCCTGAATAGATAAGAGCCCATTTCAGAAATAGTATTTACTCAGTGATACTATGGAGATTCATTTCCTCCACTCTGTAGAGTGTACCATTACCTCCTAACTCTCTCATTTCATTAAGATTGGCATCTGCTTATTTCCTCTGTGCATCAGTGCTCCCTCACCTGTGTGTCCTTGCACAAGATTTACAGTTTCTGCATACTGTAGAAAAGTTAGCTCTGGAAAATGGTGGTCATGTAGGTGGAAGCTGAGCCCACTTACTCATGTACCCAACTGGGCCACTTAGCAGATCTTCTGAAAAACAAATTGAACAGCCAACATAATCTCGGCTGACATCAAGTTTGGAAGACAAAGTGCTCAGAGGATTCTTTAAAATGGGTGTTAAGGAGATTTTATAGGCAGATGAAGAAGGTCCCTGGGCCTAGTGCCAGAGGTGAGGCTGCCATGGGGACACTGGAGGAGATCTGGGTCAGTGACAACAGCCTAATGGCTCCCTCCCCTGCCAGGGCAGGGAAGTCCCAGACCTACCAGGAGATACTTGGGTGCATAAAGTTGGCAGTGGGAGGAGGTGTGCAGTGATTGGGGAGCAGCAGCAAGAGACACCCAGCTGGCTGTGTAGCCAGGCTGGGGTAACAGTCAGATAATTTGGGGGATCCTGGTGACATCTGGAGCTGGAAGAGGTGGTGGGCTGCAACTGGCCATGATCCAGATAGACTCTGGACTTGCCAGAGAGTTGGACTGTGTGGAAAGCAGGGTGTTGGCCCAGAGCGGCAGTGGCACCCAAAGAGACTTCTTCCAGAAGGGGAACTGAGGTGTACCATGCAGGGACCTGGCCAACAAAGAGGGAAGAGTATGGGTGCAATTTGCTCCCATTCAGTACAACTCACAGACAGATCAAAGGGGAGCAAAGCATGATGTGGAGAGTGCAGGCTGCACGGTGCTCTGAAGGTGTGGGCTGGAAACTGGGCACCTGAGATTACTGTAGCCCAAACGGAGATACTATTATCATCACAGAACCACAGGGAAGGGAAAAACAGAGCACAGGCCCCCTCTGCCTGCGGGAACTGGGAAGATCTGCAGAATTGGCTGGGCAGGATTAGCAATCAGCAGGAGGCTCTTTTTTGTTTTGTTTTTTATTAAAGAGTAAGAGAGTAAAACCTGGAGCTGAGAAAAAAAAAACAGATTCAGAAAGAAGTCAGAAGTCAGTTGGTGAAAATCAAAAGGTGAGACAAATTTCACATTGCTCTTCATCAGAACTTGCATGTTTTTTTTTATTTTATTTCTCTTCTTTCCATTTACTTAGGATTTTTGTTTGTTTTGTTTTTTCTCCCTTTCATACTGCATTTTAATTTTTCTTCTCTTATTTCACTTGTATTCCAAATAACTCAGTACTCTTGGTGTTTTACTTTTTATTCTCTTAATTCAGATTATATATTTTATCATACTATTGTTATTTCATATCCCACATAACACCCTTCCCTGGTCTTAATACATTTTTTCATCTTCCTGAGCTTTATTACTGTTGTTGTAAACTTTATTTTCTCTCACGCTACACCAAGTTTCTGTCCCTTACTCTCACTATTTCTCTTCCATCTAACCTCACATAAGCACTCTTCTAAGTCAGCTCACATTTGTTTTTACCTCTAATAAGAGTCTTATTTCTTTTCCACTTTTTATAAACAGTGGCTAGTTGGGTGAAACACCACAGTTATTACTGTACTTCTTGAAAAACACACCTATTTGTTCACTAAATATATGTA
>PVKM010050353.1:0-10732 GCA_004027735.1 Carollia perspicillata
ATGTTTCTATCTTTTTTAGGTAGGCCTGTATTGCTATGAACTTCCCTCTCAGGACTGCCTTCACTGTGTCCCATAAGTTTTGGGTTGTCATAAGTTCATTTTCATTTGTTTCCAGAAACTTTTTGATTTCTTCCTTGATTTCATTCTTGACCCATTCATTGTTTAATAGCATACTATTCAGTCTCCATGATTTTGAGTGTTTTGGGTTTTTTTCCTTAGGTTGGTTTCTAGTTTCAGTCCCTTGTGGTCAGAGAAAATGCTTGGTATGATTTCAATTTTCTTGAATTTGTTGAGGCTTGTTTTGTGTCCTATCATGTGGCCTATCTTTGAAAATGTTCCATGTGTATTTGAATAGAATGTGTATTTAGCTTCTTTTGGATGCAGGGCTCTCTATATATATATATCAGTTAAGTCCATTTCATCTAGGGCATTGTTCAATGCCACATTATCTTTGTTGATATGTGTTTGGAAGATCTGTCCATTTTTTTTAAAACCTGGGTTTTTAAAAAAAATATTTTATTTATTTTTAGAGAGCGGGGAAGGGAAAGAGAAAGAATGGGAGAGAAACATCAATGTGTGGTTGCCTCTCATGTGTCCCCCACCGGGGACCTGGCCCTCAACCCAGGCATGTGCCCTGACTGGGAATTGAACCAGTGACCCTTTGCTTCACAGGCCTGTGCTCAATCCACTGAGCTACACCAGCCAGGAAGATCTGTCCATTTTTGAGAGTGGGGTGTTAAAATTCCCTACTATAATTGTGTTGCTATCAATATCTTTCTTGAAGTCCTCTAAGATTTTCTTTATGTATTTGGGTGCTCCTATGTTGGATGCATATATATTTACAATGTTTATGTCTTCTTGTTGGAGTCTTCCCTTGAGTATTATGAAGTGACCTTCTGGGTCTCTCTTTATAGCTCTTTTTTTTTTAAGTCTATTTTGTCTGATATGAGTATTGCTACCCCGGCTTTTTTTCCTGTCTGATTGCTTGGAAAATTTGTTTCTAGCCCTTCACTTTCAGTCTGTGTATGTCTTTTGTCCTCAGGTGGGTCTCTTGTAGGCAGCATATGTATGGGTCATGCTTTCTTATCCATTCAGCTATCCTGTGTCTTTTGATTGGAGCATTTAATCCATTTACATTTAAGGTTATTATGGATAGGTACCTATTCATGTGATTTTTGTACCTATGTTCCTCTCTGTCTCTCTCTTTTCCTTCCTTTCCTTAAAGCAGTCCCTTTAGCATCTCTTGAAGTGCTGGATTGGTGGGTGTGTATTCTTTTAGACTTCTTTTGTCTTGGAAGCTCTTTATTTGGCCTTCTGTCTCGACTGAGAGCATTGCTGGGTCAAGAAGCCTAGGGTTGCAGGCCACTGGTTCTCATTACTTGGAATATTTCTTGCCATTCTCTTCTGGCTTGGAGCGTTTCCATTGAGAAGTCAGCAGCTAATCTCATTGGGGCTCCCTTGTATGTTACTTCCTTCTTCTCCTTTGCTGCCTTTAAGATTCTCTCTTTGTCTTGGAATTTTGCCATTTTAATTATGATGTGTCTTGAAGTGGGCCTCTTTGGGTTCCTCTTGAGTGGGACTTCCTGTGTTTCCTGAATTTGTGTGACTTTTTCTCTCATCAAATTAAGGAAGTTGTCCATCATTACTTTTTCAAATAGGTTTTCTATCCCTTGGTCTTCTTATTCTCATTCTAGTATCCCTATTATATGGATATTATTACATTTCATATTGTCTTGCATTTCTCTTAATCCCTCTTTATTCTTTCTGAGCTCTTTTCCTTTTCTTGCTTATTCTGGGTGTTTTTTTCTACTTTGTCCTCCAACTCACTGATCTGATCTTCTGCTTCATCAATCCTGCTTTTGATTCCTTCCACTGTGTTCTTCAGTTCAGCCATTGTATTCTTCATTTCCTCTTGGCCCTTGTTTATGTTTTCTATTTCCTTTTTCATGTTGGTATAGTTTGCGGTGAGCACATTGTAGCTCTCCTATAGTTTCTGGTAGTTTATTGTCATCTCACGGAACTTCCTGATAACCAGTTTTTTGAATTCAATATCTGATAACTGACTTGCTTCCATTTCATTTAGCACTGTTTCTGAGGCTTCCTCCTTTCCTTTCATTTGGGGATTGTTTCTTTGTCTTCTCATTGTTTGTGAGACTCTTCTTGATAGCTTCCTCTTCTTAAATGGATTTGTTCTGGTTCCCAGGGTTTATGGTGTGAACTTCTGTGGTAGAATGCTTGTGAGATTCAGTGGTGCAGTCTCCTTCGGGTATCCTGGTGTTCACCGCTTCCACCTACTCTTTTTTGTGCTCAGTTGGGATGGGAGGCAAAATGGTTTAAGACAGCAGGGGAGTATTCTATGATATTTACAGTAGCAACCAGTATAAGAGGTAGGAGATCTTTAGGCTATGTGTAGCGTTAACCATGTTCCTCAACCCAACTGGCCACTTTTAAGAAAGGATGGGAAGAAGATAAGACTCTTGCTGGGGAGGAAAGGGTTGTGAGTTGGATCTAGAAAGCAGTAAGGTTGTGGGAGGTGAGATTCTGGGGTAAGGTGAGAGTAAAGGATAGTAAATAGGTGTAGTGTGTGCGAGAATAAAGTTAACCTCCACAATAATAGAGTTCAGGAGACTGTGATGTGGGCTAAAATCCAGGAAGGGTGCTGTGAAGTATTTACAATTGTGTGGAACAGCAATTATTTACAATAATATTAGAGCAACACTCATATGCCAGAATGAATGGGATCTGAATAACATGAACAGAGCTCTTGTAGGTTTCAAACTGGCCAAACCGGTTTTTCTGGTCTTGATGGCTGCAGGAGGCTGGGGGGTGATTGGTGTGGGTTTCACCCTTCCCGATGTTTACTCAGCCTGTCTTGCAAGCACTGTCCCAAGAGCTAGTCTGGCTCCTTTCCCCAATATTTTAGATGGGGGAATTGGGTTTTATTCAGAGAGCTTTTCACCAGTGGCTATCGCTGTGGGCTGTACCATTTGACAGGGGCACCCTCTTGGCTAGGCTGCCTCAGTCCCGCAGGATTGGGCATGAACCCTTCCCAGTGCTACGGGGAGACAGTGTCTTCCTGAGTAACCTTGGTGGGTCTCTGCCCGGCTGTGTGTGGAGTCAGTCGTGAGGCTTTCACAGCTGATTCCCCAAACAGTCCTATTGTTTGATAAATTCCTCCTACTCAAGCCTGCCGCCCCATGTAGCCCAATTCTCCAGCCAGACCAGTGACTATCGGGGTCAGTGTCCATCACTGCAAGACTTAGCTCTCCTGAGCTGGTGACCACAAACTCTGCAAGTGAGCACAGCCCCTGTGCATCTTGTCTCTTCGTCCTTATTCCCCTCTCTGTGACCAGGCCTCTCCTGGTGCTGCTCAGACCCTGCTCTGTCAGGGAGGGAGGGAGCAGTTGACCCAGCTCTCTCCCAAGTACTCTATTGCAGGCGCCAGCTCCAGGCGTGGGCCTTGGCACTGCAGCTGCCCCGTCCCCACGCTGGTCCCCAGGACCTTACTGTCCTGAAATATCCTTCTTACCATCTGGTTTCTGGTTTTTCAGTGTCCACTACGAGTTTTGGACTCTTATTTTCAAATACGCTGGGGTACTGTTGGCTGTTTGCTCTGTTCCTCCGTGGATTGGCCAGGTTTTCCTCCTGTGTGTAGGGGGAAGTGAAATCTGTTCCCTCCTACTCTGTCGCCATCTTCCTCCTCTCAACTATCAAATATTGAGATGTGAATTGCATTTCAGCAGCAAACATAGAGAAGCTTTAAATTTTTATTTTGTCTTCCTTTTTAAAAATTTTTATTGCTTATATTGTGGTGACATTGGTTAATAAAGCTGTATAGGTTTTAAATGTACAATTCTATACTATATCACATGTATATTGTATTGTGTTCACTACCCAAAGTCAAGTCTCCTGTCATCATCATTTATCCCTCCTTACCCTCTTTTACCTCCCCACATCCCCATTTCCTTCTGCTGATCAAAGCTCCTTAGCTCATGTAGCTAGCATTTTAGTTAGAGGAGGGAGAAATAAATGATAACTATAATCAACACAAAAACAAACAAATACATAAATAGTAGGATATTTGGTAAGATAGTAGTATAACATAGTATTAAAGAGTAGGATAGAAAGTGATGAATCCTAAGGGGAAAATGCAGAGCACAGTAAGGGGAATCAAGAAATCCAGGGGGTAAGAGGCAGTTTGCAATTTTTTAACAGGTATTTAAGATACTCATCATTGGAAAGGTGACATTTGAACCAAGACTGAATGAGATAAAGTAGTTAACCATGCCAACATTTCTGGGAGGACAACATTATGAACAAAGGAAATAACCGGTGCTATCACCTAAGACAGAAGTATGTCTGGCATATTAAAAATACAGCAAGAAGGTCAGTGTTGCTAAAACAGAATGTCAAAACGTAGAGTAGAAGGAATTGAGAGAAAAGAGTTTAAGGGAAAGCAGATCATGAAGAGCCTCGAAGGCCATGGTTATAACACCCGGTATGATATGATTATGAGCAAACCAGGGAGACACTGCAGGAGTTTGAGCCAAGATGGGATATGGTCTTACTAAATAATAAATTAAATGAAACTTTGCTGGGCTTCTATGGAAGCTTTATTGAGAGGTATTCAAGTAGACTAAATAAATACAGGTAAACTGTTGCCATGAAGTAGAAGATTCAGTATTATAAGAATTTTAGGTCTCCCTCAATCTTTGAATTAAGTGCAACTCAAAACAAATTTTCCACAAGTCATGTGGGCAGGGGTGGGGTGCTACATGACAAGCTAAATTTAGAATATACATGGAAGATCAAGGGGCTAGTTGGGAGACAATTCTCCATAGGTTCTTGATATTTCTTCTCAAATATTTTTGCAGAGATGTTTTTTATAACAAACAGCCTTGGATGATAGAAATATTGCTCCTCTTTGAACAAAAAGCAGACACATTCACTGTCTATTATAAAAGATTTTAGTTCTCTAAGCTCAGAGTCCTTTCTGTAATGTACCCTGTGTGTGTGTAAGCAACCATCTCAGTCCATACACATTACCCTTGGGACTTGTGGGCAGGAGACATTAACACAAATGCACACTCACACTACTTGCTGTGCCATGAGTAATGCAGTCCTTTGTCACTTTCCCAGGAGTCTCATGTCTTCTGTCATCATCTGTGAAACTATGACAGGCTAACTTTTTAGACTTCATGTAAGGTGAAATTTCAAACCATTCTTGAAAGAGCTAACAATAGCCAAGTTACTGATGTAGAACAAGATGAGTGAATTTGACCTATCAAATTATTAAGAAGACAGGTAATGAAGACAATATGACATGAGTACTGGGATACACAAATACATCAATGGAACAAAATAGCAACCTATAAATAGATCCACACATATATAGATAACTGAAGTAGAATGTAGGTGGCATTTCAGGTCTATGGGGAAAAGATCAGTTTTTTTTCAAACGTGGTATTAAAACAATTAGGTAGCCATATGCAATAAAAGGAAATAAGAAAAATAAAGCCCAAACCCTGCTTAACACCATATTAAAAAATAAATCCCAAGACTATTAAAAACTTAAAAAGGAAATGAAAAATAAAAAACATTAGAAAATAATATAGAATAATAACTTTATGACTACTAATAGAAGGATTTGCTAAGCTTTTTTTGAAAAAGCCCTAGATACAAAGTAAAACATTGATACATTTCTCTACATTAAAATAAGAATGTCTGTTTATCCAGAGTGATAAGACAAGCCACAAACTAGTAGAGAGATTTATAGCAAATAAACTGGATAAAGAATTAGTGTAAAAATTGTACAAAGAACTTCTCTATATCAACAAGAAAAAGATGAATAACTGAAAAATGAACATAAATAGGTTCTTAGCAGAAGAGAAATCCTGAATGGTGAATCTACATATGAAAAGATCTTAATTTCCTTAATATAAGGAAAATGGAAATTAAACAATAGTGAGAGACCATTTCATATCCATCATCTGATTGGCAATGAAAAAGTTAAATATCATATTCTGGAGAAGATGTAGGATGACAAGACACAGTCAAGGCAAGCATGAATTGCTACAACGGCTTTGGAAAACAATTCAACATTGTCTAATAAGCTAAACATGTGCCTGTCCTACGATCCAGCATTTCCATTTTTTGGTGTGTATCCTAGAGAAATTCTTGCACATGGACATCAGAAACATGTACAAGAATGTTCATAGCAGCAGTGTTTTGGAACAGCAAGAAAGTAGAAACAATCCAAATGTTTGCCAATAGGAGAATAGATAAATAAGCCATAATGTGTTTATTTTGTAGAATACTAAACATTACCAAAAAAACCCAAATTAATCACAGCCACACACAACAACATAGATGACTCTCTGAAAAATAATCTTGCATCCAAAAAGCAAATTGCAGAAGAAAATATATTATATTTATATAAAGTCCCAAAGCAGGCAAAACTAAACAACATATTTTGTAGAAATACATGCATCTGTGGTAAAACTTGACTAAAAGCAAGGAAATAACACAAAACTTTATATAATTATGTACCCCTGACAAGGGGAAAAAGAGTTCATGGAGGGACATGTGGAGGACTTCCAAGGCAGTGGTAAGGCTTATTCTTTCTCTCTCAAACTAGGTTGAGGGGCAAGGAGTTCATGGATGTGAGTTGTATCATTCGTCTTTATATTTTACATTTATGTTTGGATGATCTTTTGCATGTAATACTTAATCATAATTTTTAAAAGTTAAAAGCACAATAAGTAAGATAATGTGGAGACGATACGGGGGTAAACCTGTGTGGATGAAAAGAAACAGCTCTTTCGTTCCAGCATAAGGCAGAGGCCTCTCTGTTGCTCAACTCTGAGGCTGGTGGTTCCAAACATTCAGCCTTTGACCCACGTCCCTAGAAGAGTGGTAAAAGTGAAAATGAGTTCATTCAGCACCAGGATGCCTAGAGGTCTGCAGGGAGAAGCTGCTGCTGGTCCTGGCTCTGCCAGAGCCAAGCCTTGCTCTCCACAAGACTCTAAATCACAGCTTGGAAGCCTGCTATGCAGCTTCCCATTGGCAGTTTTGTTTGGCTCTGTGGATAACCTGGGTAACTCATGCCAAACCATGGCTCACCCTAGCACCTCAGCCCACCAAGGTCAGGAGGAGATGCAGGGAACACACAGAGCTGGCTGGCAGGGTCATCAGAAGTATTACTGACTTCATACCCCCAGAGGCACCAGAGAGGAGCAGATCATATCCTGTTACAAGACTGATCTAAGAGAGAAACATTAACAGAAAATACTTTAGATAAGCCCTTGCCCATTATTAGAGTATCTTTCTGGTCTCCTCCCAATGTACTTGTGACATAACTAAATAGTTTAAACCAAATCTCCAATAGTTGAATACCTCCAGAACATTTGCTTAAAATTTTTAACCAAAAGTAAATTTTTCCAAGACACTTTCGTATCAATAGATACATATATCAATTTGTTGAATTTTACACTTTCCAAACAAGTTAGAAATAACCAATTAAGAATATCAAGAACTACAAAATTACCAAATTCAAATGTAAGTGGAAGTATGACAAACCCTGCCTTTAACTGCTACTCAGATATTCAAATTAGGCTGAGTCTGTTTAACCATCTTCTTTCCTAATATTATCTTGCTCTATAAGATTCAAATCAGACAATAAAAGTTATAGCTCAGTTCCCTTAACTGAGAGCATCATGAATATCACATCTTATTTGCAAATCTATTTTTATGGTATTCATTGATTTGTTCATTCATTCATTTAATAAGTTTTATTGAACACCTCCTATGTGAGAGACTTTTCTAGGAACTGAAGATAAAGCAGAAAATAAGCAATTACTGCCTGTCTTCATGACATTTACAGTAAACAAATGAATACACAATATGAGTAATAATAGCAACTCTTAAGGACGGAACAGAACAACATGAGGGAAGAAGGAGATCCATCAGTGGAAGGTGGAGGTGGAGGAAAAGTTGTATTTTATATTAGACAGACAGGTGTATAATGAAGAATATTGCTGGCCTCTGTCCCAGGTTGCTGGGAAGCAGTCTCTAAACCCTTGTAATTTCCCAAGTGATATGAAGGTCTTTGTTATTCACAATGGCCTCCTCACACCTCACTTGATAGTTCATACTAGCAAGACGACTGGTGACTGGTGGGCCCTTAGATAGTTTATGTGAAGGAAATGACTCAAGATGGGAGTTAGTCGTGCCAGAAAGACCAACTATGTGATGAGAGGGTTTGAGCTTTGAACCACATGATATCAGCCTGACTTCAGAGACAGGAAGGAGGATGGCAATTTAGTGGAGAAGTCTGCATTGGTGCTGCCTGTCACTACCAGACTGATAAGTAGAGACAAGGATTGAATCTTTATGGGCACTTTATTCAGATGCCACTGACCTGAGAAGATGATGGGTTATGTGCCTTTAAAACCGTCTTAACATTTCATCTCAAGCCAACCTTTTTATAAGGAGAAGAAAGGGTAAGTAAGGGGTTTGGATAAAAGATTAATCAGATAAAAATTTCAGTCCCTGGTGATTTTCCTAGTACTTCTTTGTCTGTTGATCAACAATTCTTTATCTGATGTTCCCTCCCAGGGACTTGATGCTCCCACCCTGGAACACAAGGCTCAGATACTGAGATACTCAGATACTCAGATACTCAGATAATCAGATACTTAGATATTATCTCCAGCTTTGCAGACTCTCTGGAGCACAAAGGTTGAATTGCTTGTTGACCTCCTGAAGTCACATGGTCATGTTATTCCTGGAATAACAGCTTTTCACATGCATTAATTACTTAAGCCTATCAACTATAGCTACTGGCTAAAATCTTTAACTCTTGCATTCCCCTATCAACATGACCAATGCTTCAATCAATCATGCCTATATAATGAAACCCCAATAAAAACTAGGGTGAGATTCCCTTGCTAGCAATATTCCACATCAAATGTGCCAGGAAGGTCACAATATTGACTCTGCAGAGAAAGGACAAAGGAAACTTTATAACTGAGACCATATCAGACCTTGTCCTAAGTATTTCTCTTTGGCAGGTTCTGATTTCTATCCCATTTCCATAATAAAACTATACTCATAAGTATAGTGCTTTCCTAAATTCTGAGTCATTCTAGTAACTTATCAAACCTGAGGGGATAGTGAGAACTCGTGAAATTTGTAGCCAACTGGTCAGAAGTGAAGGTAGCCGGGAGACTCCTGGATTTGCAGCTAGAATCTGAAGTAAAGACAGTCTTATGAAGATAATAATGATACTAATAAGATAACAATGCCTACAAATTTATATCCTAGGCTATAATCAATTTTTAAAAAAACATTCTAGGAGTGTTTAAAACAAATGTGTGTCAGCTCCAAAATTCAAAATAGAATGTAAAATTATAAAGGTGAAAATTAATCCTTGCTCTGAGTGTGGGTTGACTCAGTGACTTGCTTCTCACAAATGAAATGTGAAAAGGCAAAAACAGTAACTTTACAATGGAGAAACCTGACAGATATCACCTTAAGTGAGTGGTCAAGATGAACATCATTGGTATTAAAATCATGTAAATATCATGTGCCCTCTTATATGATGTGCCATTCATCTCTCTGGTATTCTTCCCCCAAATCTACAACCCCAGTAAAATCATGAGAAAACACCAGATAAACTCAAACTAAAGGAAATTTTACAACATTTCTGATAGTCCTCATCAAAGCTCTCAAGGTCCTTGTATTAGTTCTCAGGGCTGCTACAACAAATGGCCACAAATTCCGTGGCTTGAAATAGCCAATATTTATTCTCTCAGTATTTTGGAAGCCAGAAGTCCAAAATTAAAGTGTCAGCAGGGGTCTGCTCCTTCCAGAGGCTGTGGGAAGAGTGCTTCCTTGCTTCTTCCAGCCTCCGGAAGGCCCCCAGTGTTCCTCTGCTTGTGGCAGCATCACTGCACTCTCTGCCTCTGTCTTCAAAGGACCTTCTTCCTTAAATGTCTTTCTGCCTTGAGTCTTCCTCTCCTTTCTCTTCTCAGGACACTGATCAGATAGATGACTTTCTCCTGAGATCCTTACTTAATTACGACCTCAAAGACCCTATTTCCAAAATAAGTTCTCAGGTAGCAGCACTTAGGGCTTGGGCATATCTTTGTGGAACCCCCAACTCAACTTTCTGTGAGGGGACTGAGAAACTGTCACAGATTGGCAGAGACCAAGGAGATATGATGACTAGATGCAATGTGGTCTCCTGGACTGGATCCTGCAGCAGAAAGGGGTACAGTGAAGAAAGAAATGGTAAAATCCAAAGAAAATCTGTAGGCTAGTTAATAATATTGTGTCAATGTTTGTTTCTGAATGCCACTTAACACTGTCTTCTTAACATTGTGTGAACATTAATTTCACAGTTTGGGTCGTTGTGCCTTGGTCGAGATGGCCTTTCACATTACACTAGAGGAAGCTAGGTGGAGGGTACGCAGGAACTCTTTGTACTGCCTTCACAACTTCTCTACGAGTCTAATGTTTTTCCAAAATAGACATATGAGTCCTGTGCTTTTTCTCTCACACATTTATTCACATAATATCATTCACTGAGAGAGCAAGCATGGAAAATAAAAGAAAGATATTTGCATAAATATCAAAAGCTAAGTCTTAAATGAATATCCTCTGTTTGTTCTCATTGTGAAGGGTATCAAAAGCTAGAGCTTCAGGGTATGGATTTCCAGTCGCTCTATCA